>OX243803.1:15172500-15175000 GCA_945859595.2 Megachile willughbiella | reverse complement strand
GACAGAGACAGGTACAGAGACAGAGACAGAGACTGGGAGAGGGACAAAGACAGAGGCAGAGACGGAGACCGAGACAGAGACGGAGACAGAGACAGAGAAAAATATAGAGACAGAGACAGAGACAGAGACAGAGAAGGAGACAGAGACAGAGACAGAGACAGAGAAGGAGACAGAGACAGAGACAGAGACAGAGAAGGAGACAGAGACAGAGACGGACACGAAGACGGAGACAGAAACATAGACAGAGACAGAGACAGACACGGGGACAGAGACAGGGACAGGGACAGAGACAGCGACAGAGACAGACACAGAGACCGAGACAGAGACAGAGACAGAGACAGAGACAGAGTCAGAGACAGAGACAGAGACAGAAACAGAGACAGAGACAGAGACAGAGACAGAGACAGAGTCAGAGACAGAGACAGTGACAGAAACAGAGACAGGGACAGAGACAGAGACGGAGACAGATACAGAGACAGAGACAGAGATAGAGACAGAGACAGAGACAGAGACAGAGACAGAGACAGAGCCATAGACAGAGACAGAGACAGAGACAGAGACAGAGTCAGAGACAGGGACAGAGACAGAGACGGAGACAGAGACAGAGGCAGAGGCAGAGACAGAAACAGAGGCAGAGAGAGAGACAGAGACAGAATCAGAGACAGAGACAGAGACAGTGACAGAGACAGAGACAGAGACAGAGACAGAGACAGAGACGGAGACGGAGACAGAGACAGAGGCAGAGACAGAGACAGAGACAGTGTCAGAGTCAGAGACAGAGACCGTGACAGAAACAGAGAGGGAGACAGAGACAGAGACAGAGACAGAGACAGAGACAGGGACAGAGACAGAGACAAAGACGGAGACAGAGACGGAGACGAAGACGGAGACGGAGACCGAGACAGAGACAGAGACGGAGACCGAGACGGAGACGGAGACAGAGACGGAGACAGAGACAGAGGCAGGGACAGAGACAGAGACACAGACAGAGACAGTGACAGAAACAGAGACACAGACAGAGACAGAGGCAGAGACAGAGACGGAGACAGAGACGGAGACGGAGACCGAGACAGAGACAGAGACAGAGACAGGGACAGGGACAGAGACAGACACAGAGACAGAGACAGAGACACAGACAGGGGCAGAGACAGAGACAGAGACAGAGACAGAGACAGAGACAGAGACACAGACAGAGACATAGACAGAGAGAGAGACAGAGACATAGACAGAGACAGAGACAAAGACGGAGACAGAGACAGAGACTGAGACAGAGACAGAGACAGAGACAGAGACAGAGACAGAGACAGAGAAAGTGACAGAGACAGAGACCGAGACGGAGACGGAGACGAAGACAGTGACAGAGACAGAGACAGGGACAGAGACAGAGACAGAGACAGAGACAGAGACAGGGACAGGGACACACACAGAAGCAGAGACAGAGACAGCGACAGAGACAGAGACGGAGACGGAGACGGAGACGGAGACGGAGACGGAGACCGAGACAGAGACAGAGACAGAGACAGAGTCAGAGACAGAGACAGAAACAGAGACAGGGACAGTGACAGACACAGAGACAGAGACAGAGACAGAGAGAGAGACAGAGACAGAGACACACACAGAGGCAGAGACAGAGACAGAGACAGAGACAGAGACGGAGACGGAGACGGAGACGGAGACGGAGACGGAGACCGAGACAGAGACAGAGACCGAGACAGAGACAGGGACGGAGACAGAGACAGAGACAGAGACAGAGATGGAGACCGAGAGAGAGGCAGAGAGAGAGAGAGAGAGAGCGAGACAGAGTCAGAGACAGAGACGGAGACAGAGACTGAAAAAGAGATGGAGACAGAGACAGAGGCAGAGACAGTGACAGAGACAGAAACAGAGACAGAGACAGAGACAGAGTCAGCGACAGAGACAGTGACAGAAACAGAGACAGGGACAGAGACAGAGACGGAGACAGAGACAGAGACAGAGACAGAGATGGAGACCGAGAGAGAGGCAGAGAGAGAGAGAGAGAGAGAGAGACAGAGTCAGAGACAGAGACGGAGACAGAGACAGAAACAGAGATGGAGACAGAGACAGAGGCAGAGACAGAGACAGTGACAGAAATAGAGACAGAGACAGAGACAGAGACAGAGACAGAGACAGAGACAGAGACAGAGACAGAGACAGAGACAGAGACAGAGACAGAGACAGAGACAGAGACACACACAGAGGCAGAGACAGAGACAGAGACAGAGACAGAGACGGAGACGGAGACGGAGACGGAGACGGAGACGGAGACCGAGACAGAGACAGAGACCGAGACAGAGAAGGAGACAGAGACAGAAACAGAGACGGAGACAGAGAGAGAGGCAGAGACAGAGACAGAGACAGAGACAGAGTCAGAGACAGAGACAGTGACAGAAATAGAGACAGAGACAGAGACAGAGACGGAGACAGAGACAGAGACAGAGACAGAGACAGAGACAGAGACAGAGACAGAGACAGAGACAGA
>OX243803.1:15165000-15167500 GCA_945859595.2 Megachile willughbiella | reverse complement strand
GAGACAGAGACAGAGTGAGAGACAGAGACAGAGACAGGGACAGGGACACAGACAGAGACAGAGACAGAGACAGAGACGCAGACCGAGACGGAGACGAAGACAGAGACGGAGACAGAGACAGAGGCAGAGACAGAGAGTCAGAGTCAGAGACAGAGACCGTGACAGAAACAAAGACAGAGACAGAAACAGAGACAGAGACGGAGACAGAGACGGAGACGGACACGGAGACGGAGACGGAGACGGAGACGGAGACGGAGACGGAGACGGAGACGGAGACGGAGACGGAGACGGAGACCGAGACAGAAACAGAGACGGAGACAGAGACAGAAACAGAGACAGGGACAGTGACAGACACAGAGACAGAGACAGAGACAGAGAGAGAGACAGAGACAGAGACAGGACAGAGACAGAGACAGAGACAGAGTCAGAGACAGTGACAGAGACAGAAACAGAGACAGGGACAGAGACAGATTCAGCGACAGAGACAGAGACAGAGACAGAGACAGAGACAGAGACAGAGACAGAGACAGAGACAGAGACGGAGACAGAGACAGTGACAGAGACAGAGACAGAGACAGAGACAGAGACAGAGACAGGGACAGGGACAGAGACAGAGACAGAGACAGAGACAGGGAGAGGGACATAGACAGATACAGAGACGGAGACCGAGACAGAGACAGAGACAGAGACAGAGACAGAGACAGAGTCAGAGACAGTGACAGAGACAGAAACAGAGACAGAGACAGAGACAGACTCAGCGACAGAGACAGTGACAGAAACAGAGACAGGGATAGAGACAGAGACGGAGACAGAGACAGAGACAGAGACAGAGATGGAGACCGAGAGAGAGGCAGAGAGATAGAGAGAGGGAGAGACAGAGTCAGAGACAGAGACAGTGACAGAGACAGAGACAGAGACAGAGACAGAGACAGTGACAGAGACAGAGACAGAGACAGAGACAGAAACAGAAACAGAGACAGGGACAGGGACAGAGACAGAGACAGAGACAGAGACAGAGACAGAGTCAGAGACAGAGACAGAGACAGAAACAGAGACAGAGACAGAGACAGAGACAGAGAGAGAGACAGACACAGAGACAGGGACAGGGACACAGACAGAGACAGAGACAGAGACGGAGACCGAGACGGAGACGGAGACAGAGACAGAGGCAGAGGCAGAGACAGAGACAGAGGCAGAGAGAGAGACAGAGACAGAATCAGAGACAGAGACAGAGACAGTGACAGAGACAGAGACAGAGACAGAGACAGAGACGGAGACGGAGAAAGAGACAGAGACAGAGACATAGACAGAGAGAGAGACAGAGAGAGAGTCAGAGACAGAGACAGAGACAGTGACAGGGACAGAGACGGAGACAGAGACAGACACAGAGACAGAGACAGAGACAGAGACAGAGTCAGCGACAGAGACAGTGACAGAAACAGAGACAGGGACAGAGACAGAGACGGAGACAGAGACAGAGGCAGAGACAGAGATGGAGACCGAGAGAGAGGCAGAGAGAGAGAGAGAGAGAGAGAGACAGAGTCAGAGACAGGGACAGTGACAGACACAGAGACAGAGACAGAGACGCAGAGAGAGACAGAGACAGAGACAGGGACAGGGACACAGACAGAGACAGAGACAGAGACAGAGATGGAGACGGAGACAGAGACGGAGACAGAGACGGAGACGGAGACGGAGACGGAGACGGAGACGGAGACGGAGACGGAGACGGAGACGGAGACCGAGACGGAGACGGAGACCGAGACGGAGACGGAGACGGAGACGGAGACGGAGACGGAGACGGAGAATGCGACCGAGACAGAGACAGAGACAGAGACGGTGACGGAGACGGAGACGGAGACGGAGACGGAAGCCGAAACAGAGACAGAGACAGAGACAGAGACAGAGACAGGTACAGAGACAGAGACAGAGACTGGGAGAGGGACAAAGACAGAGGCAGAGACGGAGACCGAGACAGAGACGGAGACAGAGACAGAGAAAAATATAGAGACAGAGACAGAGACAGAGAAGGAGACAGAGACAGAGACAGAGACAGAGAAGGAGACAGAGACAGAGACAGAGATAGAGAAGGAGACAGAGACAGAGACGGACACGAAGACGGAGACAGAAACATAGACAGAGACAGAGACAGACACGGGGACAGAGACAGGGACAGGGACAGAGACAGCGACAGAGACAGACACAGAGACCGAGACAGAGACAGAGACAGAGACAGAGACAGAGTCAGAGACAGAGACAGAGACAGAAACAGAGACAGAGACAGAGACAGAGACAGAGTCAGAGACAGAGACAGTGACAGAAACAGAGACAGGGACAGAGACAGAGACGGAGACAGATACAGAGACAGAGACACAGATAGAGACAGAGACAGAGACAGAGACAGAGACAGAGACAGAGCCATAGACAGAGACAGAGACAGAGACAGAGTCAGAGACAGGGACAGAGACAGAGACGGAGACAGAGACAGAGGCAGAGGCAG
>OX243803.1:15150000-15157500 GCA_945859595.2 Megachile willughbiella | reverse complement strand
AGAGACAGAGACAGAGACGGAGACCGAGACGGAGACGGAGACAGAGACAGAGGCAGAGGCAGAGACAGAGACAGAGGCAGAGAGAGAGACAGAGACAGAATCAGAGACAGAGACAGAGACAGTGACAGAGACAGAGACAGAGACAGAGACAGAGACGGAGACGGAGAAAGAGACAGAGACAGAGACATAGACAGAGAGAGAGACAGAGAGAGAGTCAGAGACAGAGACAGAGACAGTGACAGGGACAGAGACGGAGACAGAGACAGACACAGAGACAGAGACAGAGACAGAGACAGAGTCAGCGACAGAGACAGTGACAGAAACAGAGACAGGGACAGAGACAGAGACGGAGACAGAGACAGAGGCAGAGACAGAGATGGAGACCGAGAGAGAGGCAGAGAGAGAGAGAGAGAGAGAGAGACAGAGTCAGAGACAGGGACAGTGACAGACACAGAGACAGAGACAGAGACGCAGAGAGAGACAGAGACAGAGACAGGGACAGGGACACAGACAGAGACAGAGACAGAGACAGAGATGGAGACGGAGACAGAGACGGAGACAGAGACGGAGACGGAGACGGAGACGGAGACGGAGACGGAGACGGAGACGGAGACGGAGACGGAGACGGAGACGGAGACCGAGACGGAGACGGAGACGGAGACGGAGACGGAGACGGAGACGGAGAATGCGACCGAGACAGAGACAGAGACAGAGACGGTGACGGAGACGGAGACGGAGACGGAGACGGAAGCCGAAACAGAGACAGAGACAGAGACAGAGACAGAGACAGGTACAGAGACAGAGACAGAGACTGGGAGAGGGACAAAGACAGAGGCAGAGACGGAGACCGAGACAGAGACGGAGACAGAGACAGAGAAAAATATAGAGACAGAGACAGAGACAGAGAAGGAGACAGAGACAGAGACAGAGACAGAGAAGGAGACAGAGACAGAGACAGAGATAGAGAAGGAGACAGAGACAGAGACGGACACGAAGCCGGAGACAGAAACATAGACAGAGACAGAGACAGACACGGGGACAGAGACAGGGACAGGGACAGAGACAGCGACAGAGACAGACACAGAGACCGAGACAGAGACAGAGACAGAGACAGAGACAGAGTCAGAGACAGAGACAGAGACAGAAACAGAGACAGAGACAGAGACAGAGACAGAGTCAGAGACAGAGACAGTGACAGAAACAGAGACAGGGACAGAGACAGAGACGGAGACAGATACAGAGACAGAGACACAGATAGAGACAGAGACAGAGACAGAGACAGAGACAGAGACAGAGCCATAGACAGAGACAGAGACAGAGACAGAGTCAGAGACAGGGACAGAGACAGAGACGGAGACAGAGACAGAGGCCGAGGCAGAGACAGAAACAGAGGCAGAGAGAGAGACAGAGACAGAATCAGAGACAGAGACAGAGACAGTGACAGAGACAGAGACAGAGACAGAGACAGAGACAGAGACGGAGACGGAGACAGAGACAGAGGCAGAGACAGAGACAGAGACAGTGTCAGAGTCAGAGACAGAGACCGTGACAGAAACAGAGAGGGAGACAGAGACAGAGACAGAGACAGAGACAGTGACAGGGACAGAGACAGAGACAAAGACGGAGACAGAGACGGAGACGAAGACGGAGACGGAGACCGAGACAGAGACAGAGACGGAGACCGAGACGGAGACGGAGACAGAGACGGAGACAGAGACAGAGGCAGAGACAGAGACAGAGACACAGACAGAGACAGTGACAGAAACAGAGACACAGACAGAGACAGAGGCAGAGACAGAGACGGAGACAGAGACGGAGACGGAGACCGAGACAGAGACAGAGACAGAGACAGGGACAGGGACAGAGACAGACACAGAGACAGAGACAGAGACACAGACAGGGGCAGAGACAGAGACAGAGACAGAGACAGAGACAGAGACAGAGACAGAGACAGAGACATAGACAGAGAGAGAGACAGAGACATAGACAGAGACAGAGACAAAGACGGAGACAGAGACAGAGACTGAGACAGAGACAGAGACAGAGACAGAGACAGAGACAGAGACAGTGACAGAGACAGAGACCGAGACGGAGACGGAGACGAAGACAGTGACACAGACAGAGACAGGGACAGAGACAGAGACAGAGACAGAGACAGGGACAGGGACACACACAGAAGCAGAGACAGAGACAGCGACAGAGACAGAGACGGAGACGGAGACGGAGACGGAGACGGAGACGGAGACCGAGACAGAGACAGAGACAGAGACAGAGTCAGAGACAGAGACAGAAACAGAGACAGGGACAGTGACAGACACAGAGACAGAGACAGAGACAGAGAGAGAGACAGAGACAGAGACACACACAGAGGCAGAGACAGAGACAGAGACAGAGACAGAGACGGAGACGGAGACGGAGACGGAGACGGAGACGGAGACCGAGACAGAGACAGAGACCGAGACAGAGACAGGGACGGAGACAGAGACAGAGACAGAGACAGAGATGGAGACCGAGAGAGAGGCAGAGAGAGAGAGAGAGAGAGAGACAGAGTCAGAGACAGAGACGGAGACAGAGACAGAAAAAGAGATGGAGACAGAGACAGAGGCAGAGACAGTGACAGAGACAGAAACAGAGACAGAGACAGAGACAGAGTCAGCGACAGAGACACTGACAGAAACAGAGACAGGGACAGGGACAGAGACGGAGACAGAGACAGAGACAGAGACAGAGATGGAGACCGAGAGAGAGGCAGAGAGAGAGAGAGAGAGAGAGACAGAGTCAGAGACAGAGACGGAGACAGAGACAGAAACAGAGATGGAGACAGAGACAGAGGCAGAGACAGAGACAGTGACAGAAATAGAGACAGAGACAGAGACAGAGACAGAGACAGAGACAGAGACAGAGACAGAGACAGAGACAGAGACAGAGACAGAGACAGAGACAGAGACAGAGACAGAGACAGAGACAGAGACAGAGACACACACAGAGGCAGAGACAGAGACAGAGACAGAGACAGAGACGGAGACGGAGACGGAGACGGAGACGGAGACGGAGACCGAGACAGAGACAGAGACCGAGACAGAGAAGGAGACAGAGACAGAAACAGAGACGGAGACAGAGAGAGAGGCAGAGACAGAGACAGAGACAGAGACAGAGTCAGAGACAGAGACAGTGACAGAAATAGAGACAGAGACAGAGACAGAGACGGAGACAGAGACAGAGACAGAGACAGAGACAGAGACAGAGACAGAGACAGAGACAGAGACAGAGACAGAGACAGAGACAGAGACAGAGACAGAGACAGAGACAGAGACAGAAACAGAGACAGGGACAGGGACAGAGACAGAGACAGAAACAGAGACAGAGACACAGACAGGGGCAGAGACAGAGACAGAGACAGAGACAGAGACAGAGACATAGACAGAGAGAGAGACAGAGACATAGACAGAGACAGAGACAGAGACGGAGATAGAGATAGAGACTGAGACAGAGACAGAGACAGAGACATAGACAGAGAGAGAGACAGAGACAGAGTCAGAGACAGAGACAGAGACAGTGACAGGGACGGACACAGAGACAGAGACAGAGACAGAGACAGAGACAGAGACAGAGACAGAGACAGAGACAGAGACAGAGACAGAGACAGAGACAGGGACAGGGACAGAGACAGAGACAGAGACAGAGACAGAGGCACAGACAGGGGCAGAGACAGAGACAGAGTCAGAGACAGAGACAGAGACAGTGACAGAGACAGAGACAGAGACAGAGACAGAGACAGAGACAGAGACAGAGACAGGGACAGGGACAGAGACACAGACAGAGACAGAGGCAGGGAGAGGGACATAGACAGAGACAGAGACGGAGACCGAGACAGAGACAGAGACAGAGACAGAGACAGAGACAGAGACAGAGACAGAGTCAGAGACAGTGACAGAGACAGAAACAGAGACAGAGACAGAGACAGAGACAGAGACAGAGACAGAGACAGAGACAGAGACAGAGACATAGACAGAGAGAGAGACAGAGACATAGACAGAGACAGAGACAGAGACGGAGACAGAGACAGAGACAGAGACAGAGACAGAGACAGAGACAGAGAAAGAGACAGAGACAGAGACGGAGACAGAGACGGAGGCGGAGACAGAAACAGAGACAGAGACAGAGACAGAGACAGGGACGGAGACAGAGACAGAGGCAGAGACAGAGACAGAGACAGAGACAGAGACAGAGACAGAGACAGAGACAGAAACAGAGACAGAGACAGAGACAGAGACAGAGACAGGGACAGAGACAGAGACGGAGACAGAGACAGAGACAGGCACAGGGACACACACAGAGGCAGAGACAGAGACAGAGACAGAGACAGGGACAGAGACAGAGACGGAGACAGAGACAGAGACAGGCACAGGGACACACACAGAGGCAGAGACAGAGACAGAGACAGAGACAGAGACGGAGACGGAGACGGAGACGGAGACGGAGACGGAGACGGAGACCGAGACAGAGACAGAGACCGAGACAGAGAAGGAGACAGAGACAGAAACAGAGACGGAGACAGAGAGAGAGGCAGAGACAGAGACAGAGACAGAGACAGAGACAGAGACAGAGACAGAGACAGAGACAGAGACAGAGACAGAGGCAGAGACAGAGACAGAGGCAGAGAGAGAGACAGAGACAGAATCAGAGACAGAGACAGAGACAGTGACAGAGACAGAGACAGAGACAGAGACAGAGACGGAGACGGAGACAGAGACAGAGACAGAGACAGAGACAGAGACAGTGTCAGAGTCAGAGACAGAGACCGTGACAGAAACAGAGAGGGAGACAGAGACAGAGACAGAGACAGAGACAGAGACAGGGACAGAGACAGAGACAAAGACGGAGACAGAGACGGAGACAAAGACGGAGACAGAGACAGAGACAGAGACAAAGATAAAGACAGAGACAGAGACAGAGACAGAGACAGAGACAGAGACAGAGACAGAGACAGAGAAAGAGACAGAGACAGAGACAGAGGCAGAGACGGAGACAGAGACGGAGACAAAGACAGAGACAGAGACAGAGACAGAGACAGAGTCAGAGACAGGGACAGAGACAGGGACAGGGACAGAGACAGAGACAGAGACAGAGACAGAGACAGAGACAGAGACAGAGACAGAGACGGGGACCGAGACAGAGACGGAGACAGAGATGGAGACCGAGAGAGAGGCAGAGAGAGAGAGAGAGAGAGAGAGACAGAGTCAGAGACAGGGACAGTGACAGACACAGAGACAGAGACAGAGAGAGAGACAGAGAGAGAGTCAGAGACAGAGACAGAGACAGTGACAGGGACAGAGACGGAGACAGAGACAGACACAGAGACAGAGACAGAGACAGAGACAGAGTCAGCGACAGAGACAGTGACAGAAACAGAGACAGGGACAGAGACAGAGACGGAGACAGAGACAGAGGCAGAGACAGAGATGGAGACCGAGAGAGAGGCAGAGAGAGAGAGAGAGAGAGAGAGACAGAGTCAGAGACAGGGACAGTGACAGACACAGAGACAGAGACAGAGACGCAGAGAGAGACAGAGACAGAGACAGGGACAGGGACACAGACAGAGACAGAGACAGTGACAGAGACAGAGATGGAGACGGAGACAGAGACGGAGACAGAGACGGAGACGGAGACGGAGACGGTGACGGAGACGGAGACGGTGACGGAGACGGAGACGGAGACGGAGACGGCGACGGAGACGGAGACGGAGACCGAGACGGAGACGGAGACGGAGACGGAGACGGAGACGGAGACGGAGACGGAGACGGAGACGGAGAATGCGACCGAGACAGAGACAGAGACAGAGACGGTGACGGAGACGGAGACGGAGACGGAGACGGAGGCCGAAACAGAGACAGAGACAGAGACAGAGACAGAGACAGGTACAGAGACAGAGACAGAGACTGGGAGAGGGACAAAGACAGAGGCAGAGACGGAGACCGAGACAGAGACGGAGACAGAGACAGAAAAAGAGATGGAGACAGAGACAGAGGCAGAGACAGTGACAGAGACAGAAACAGAGACAGAGACAGAGACAGAGTCAGCGACAGAGACAGTGACAGAAACAGAGACAGGGACAGAGACAGAGACGGAGACAGAGACAGAGACAGAGACAGAGATGGAGACCGAGAGAGAGGCAGAGAGAGAGAGAGAGAGAGAGACAGAGTCAGAGACAGAGACGGAGACAGAGACAGAAACAGAGATGGAGACAGAGACAGAGGCAGAGACAGAGACAGTGACAGAAATAGAGACAGAGACAGAGACAGAGACAGAGACAGAGACAGAGACAGAGACAGAGACAGAGACAGAGACAGAGACAGAGACAGAGACAGAGACAGAGACAGAGACAGAGACAGAGACAGAGACAGAGACAGAGACACACACAGAGGCAGAGACAGAGACAGAGACAGAGACAGAGACGGAGACGGAGACGGAGACGGAGACGGAGACGGAGACCGAGACAGAGACAGAGACCGAGACAGAGAAGGAGACAGAGACAGAAACAGAGACGGAGACAGAGAGAGAGGCAGAGACAGAGACAGAGACAGAGACAGAGTCAGAGACAGAGACAGTGACAGAAATAGAGACAGAGACAGAGACAGAGACGGAGACAGAGACAGAGACAGAGACAGAGACAGAGACAGAGACAGAGACAGAGACAGAGACAGAGACAGAGACAGAGACAGAGACGGAGACAGAGACGGAGACAAAGACGGAGACAGAGACAGAGGCAGAGAGAGAGACAGAGACAGAATCAGAGACAGAGACAGAGCCAGAGACAGAGACAGAGACAGAGACAGAGACAGAGACAGAGACCGAGACGGAGACGAAGACAGAGACGGAGACAGGGACAGAGGCAGAGACAGAGACAGAGACAGAGTCAGAGACAGAGACCGTGACAGAAGCAGAGACAGAGACGGAGACAGAGACGGAGACAGAGACAGAGACAGAGACAGAGCCAGAGACAGGGACAGAGACGGAGACAGAAACAGAGACAGGGACAGAGACAGAGACGGAGACAGAGACAGAGACAGAGACAGAGATGGAGACCGAGAGAGAGGCAGAGAGGGAGAGAGAGAGAGAGACAGAGTCAGAGACAGAGACAGTGACAGACACAGAGACAGAGACAGAGACAGAGTGAGAGACAGAGACAGAGACAGGGACAGGGACACAGACAGAGACAGAGACAGAGACAGAGACGCAGACCGAGACGGAGACGAAGACAGAGACGGAGACAGAGACAGAGGCAGAGACAGAGAGTCAGAGTCAGAGACAGAGACCGTGACAGAAACAAAGACAGAGACAGAGACAGAGACAGAGACGGAGACAGAGACGGAGACGGACACGGAGACGGAGACGGAGACGGAGACGGAGACGGAGACGGAGACGGAGACGGAGACGGAGACGGAGACGGAGACCGAGACAGAAACAGAGACGGAGACGGAGACGGAGACGGAGACAGAG
>OX243803.1:15135000-15145000 GCA_945859595.2 Megachile willughbiella | reverse complement strand
AGAGACAGAGACATAGACAGAGAGAGAGACAGAGAGAGAGTCAGAGACAGAGACAGAGACAGTGACAGGGACAGAGACGGAGACAGAGACAGACACAGAGACAGAGACAGAGACAGAGACAGAGTCAGCGACAGAGACAGTGACAGAAACAGAGACAGGGACAGAGACAGAGACGGAGACAGAGACAGAGGCAGAGACAGAGATGGAGACCGAGAGAGAGGCAGAGAGAGAGAGAGAGAGAGAGAGACAGAGTCAGAGACAGGGACAGTGACAGACACAGAGACAGAGACAGAGACGCAGAGAGAGACAGAGACAGAGACAGGGACAGGGACACAGACAGAGACAGAGACAGAGACAGAGATGGAGACGGAGACAGAGACGGAGACAGAGACGGAGACGGAGACGGAGACGGAGACGGAGACGGAGACGGAGACGGAGACGGAGACGGAGACGGAGACGGAGACGGAGACCGAGACGGAGACGGAGACGGAGACGGAGACGGAGACGGAGACGGAGAATGCGACCGAGACAGAGACAGAGACAGAGACGGTGACGGAGACGGAGACGGAGACGGAGACGGAAGCCGAAACAGAGACAGAGACAGAGACAGAGACAGAGACAGGTACAGAGACAGAGACAGAGACTGGGAGAGGGACAAAGACAGAGGCAGAGACGGAGACCGAGACAGAGACGGAGACAGAGACAGAGAAAAATATAGAGACAGAGACAGAGACAGAGAAGGAGACAGAGACAGAGACAGAGACAGAGAAGGAGACAGAGACAGAGACAGAGATAGAGAAGGAGACAGAGACAGAGACGGACACGAAGACGGAGACAGAAACATAGACAGAGACAGAGACAGACACGGGGACAGAGACAGGGACAGGGACAGAGACAGCGACAGAGACAGACACAGAGACCGAGACAGAGACAGAGACAGAGACAGAGACAGAGTCAGAGACAGAGACAGAGACAGAAACAGAGACAGAGACAGAGACAGAGACAGAGTCAGAGACAGAGACAGTGACAGAAACAGAGACAGGGACAGAGACAGAGACGGAGACAGATACAGAGACAGAGACACAGATAGAGACAGAGACAGAGACAGAGACAGAGACAGAGACAGAGCCATAGACAGAGACAGAGACAGAGACAGAGTCAGAGACAGGGACAGAGACAGAGACGGAGACAGAGACAGAGGCAGAGGCAGAGACAGAAACAGAGGCAGAGAGAGAGACAGAGACAGAATCAGAGACAGAGACAGAGACAGTGACAGAGACAGAGACAGAGACAGAGACAGAGACAGAGACGGAGACGGAGACAGAGACAGAGGCAGAGACAGAGACAGAGACAGTGTCAGAGTCAGAGACAGAGACCGTGACAGAAACAGAGAGGGAGACAGAGACAGAGACAGAGACAGAGACAGAGACAGGGACAGAGACAGAGACAAAGACGGAGACAGAGACGGAGACGAAGACGGAGACGGAGACCGAGACAGAGACAGAGACGGAGACCGAGACGGAGACGGAGACAGAGACGGAGACAGAGACAGAGGCAGAGACAGAGACAGAGACACAGACAGAGACAGTGACAGAAACAGAGACACAGACAGAGACAGAGGCAGAGACAGAGACGGAGACAGAGACGGAGACGGAGACCGAGACAGAGACAGAGACAGAGACAGGGACAGGGACAGAGACAGACACAGAGACAGAGACAGAGACACAGACAGGGGCAGAGACAGAGACAGAGACAGAGACAGAGACAGAGACAGAGACAGAGACAGAGACATAGACAGAGAGAGAGACAGAGACATAGACAGAGACAGAGACAAAGACGGAGACAGAGACAGAGACTGAGACAGAGACAGAGACAGAGACAGAGACAGAGACAGAGACAGTGACAGAGACAGAGACCGAGACGGAGACGGAGACGAAGACAGTGACACAGACAGAGACAGGGACAGAGACAGAGACAGAGACAGAGACAGGGACAGGGACACACACAGAAGCAGAGACAGAGACAGCGACAGAGACAGAGACGGAGACGGAGACGGAGACGGAGACGGAGACGGAGACCGAGACAGAGACAGAGACAGAGACAGAGTCAGAGACAGAGACAGAAACAGAGACAGGGACAGTGACAGACACAGAGACAGAGACAGAGACAGAGAGAGAGACAGAGACAGAGACACACACAGAGGCAGAGACAGAGACAGAGACAGAGACAGAGACGGAGACGGAGACGGAGACGGAGACGGAGACGGAGACCGAGACAGAGACAGAGACCGAGACAGAGACAGGGACGGAGACAGAGACAGAGACAGAGACAGAGATGGAGACCGAGAGAGAGGCAGAGAGAGAGAGAGAGAGAGAGACAGAGTCAGAGACAGAGACGGAGACAGAGACAGAAAAAGAGATGGAGACAGAGACAGAGGCAGAGACAGTGACAGAGACAGAAACAGAGACAGAGACAGAGACAGAGTCAGCGACAGAGACACTGACAGAAACAGAGACAGGGACAGGGACAGAGACGGAGACAGAGACAGAGACAGAGACAGAGATGGAGACCGAGAGAGAGGCAGAGAGAGAGAGAGAGAGAGAGACAGAGTCAGAGACAGAGACGGAGACAGAGACAGAAACAGAGATGGAGACAGAGACAGAGGCAGAGACAGAGACAGTGACAGAAATAGAGACAGAGACAGAGACAGAGACAGAGACAGAGACAGAGACAGAGACAGAGACAGAGACAGAGACAGAGACAGAGACAGAGACAGAGACAGAGACAGAGACAGAGACAGAGACAGAGACAGAGACACACACAGAGGCAGAGACAGAGACAGAGACAGAGACAGAGACGGAGACGGAGACGGAGACGGAGACGGAGACGGAGACCGAGACAGAGACAGAGACCGAGACAGAGAAGGAGACAGAGACAGAAACAGAGACGGAGACAGAGAGAGAGGCAGAGACAGAGACAGAGACAGAGACAGAGTCAGAGACAGAGACAGTGACAGAAATAGAGACAGAGACAGAGACAGAGACGGAGACAGAGACAGAGACAGAGACAGAGACAGAGACAGAGACAGAGACAGAGACAGAGACAGAGACAGAGACAGAGACAGAGACAGAGACAGAGACAGAGACAGAGACAGAGACAGAAACAGAGACAGGGACAGGGACAGAGACAGAGACAGAAACAGAGACAGAGACACAGACAGGGGCAGAGACAGAGACAGAGACAGAGACAGAGACAGAGACATAGACAGAGAGAGAGACAGAGACATAGACAGAGACAGAGACAGAGACGGAGATAGAGATAGAGACTGAGACAGAGACAGAGACAGAGACATAGACAGAGAGAGAGACAGAGACAGAGTCAGAGACAGAGACAGAGACAGTGACAGGGACGGACACAGAGACAGAGACAGAGACAGAGACAGAGACAGAGACAGAGACAGAGACAGAGACAGAGACAGAGACAGAGACAGAGACAGGGACAGGGACAGAGACAGAGACAGAGACAGAGACAGAGGCACAGACAGGGGCAGAGACAGAGACAGAGTCAGAGACAGAGACAGAGACAGTGACAGAGACAGAGACAGAGACAGAGACAGAGACAGAGACAGAGACAGAGACAGGGACAGGGACAGAGACACAGACAGAGACAGAGGCAGGGAGAGGGACATAGACAGAGACAGAGACGGAGACCGAGACAGAGACAGAGACAGAGACAGAGACAGAGACAGAGACAGAGACAGAGTCAGAGACAGTGACAGAGACAGAAACAGAGACAGAGACAGAGACAGAGACAGAGACAGAGACAGAGACAGAGACAGAGACAGAGACATAGACAGAGAGAGAGACAGAGACATAGACAGAGACAGAGACAGAGACGGAGACAGAGACAGAGACAGAGACAGAGACAGAGACAGAGACAGAGAAAGAGACAGAGACAGAGACGGAGACAGAGACGGAGGCGGAGACAGAAACAGAGACAGAGACAGAGACAGAGACAGGGACGGAGACAGAGACAGAGGCAGAGACAGAGACAGAGACAGAGACAGAGACAGAGACAGAGACAGAGACAGAAACAGAGACAGAGACAGAGACAGAGACAGAGACAGGGACAGAGACAGAGACGGAGACAGAGACAGAGACAGGCACAGGGACACACACAGAGGCAGAGACAGAGACAGAGACAGAGACAGGGACAGAGACAGAGACGGAGACAGAGACAGAGACAGGCACAGGGACACACACAGAGGCAGAGACAGAGACAGAGACAGAGACAGAGACGGAGACGGAGACGGAGACGGAGACGGAGACGGAGACGGAGACGGAGACCGAGACAGAGACAGAGACCGAGACAGAGAAGGAGACAGAGACAGAAACAGAGACGGAGACAGAGAGAGAGGCAGAGACAGAGACAGAGACAGAGACAGAGACAGAGACAGAGACAGAGACAGAGACAGAGACAGAGACAGAGGCAGAGACAGAGACAGAGGCAGAGAGAGAGACAGAGACAGAATCAGAGACAGAGACAGAGACAGTGACAGAGACAGAGACAGAGACAGAGACAGAGACGGAGACGGAGACAGAGACAGAGACAGAGACAGAGACAGAGACAGTGTCAGAGTCAGAGACAGAGACCGTGACAGAAACAGAGAGGGAGACAGAGACAGAGACAGAGACAGAGACAGAGACAGGGACAGAGACAGAGACAAAGACGGAGACAGAGACGGAGACAAAGACGGAGACAGAGACAGAGACAGAGACAAAGATAAAGACAGAGACAGAGACAGAGACAGAGACAGAGACAGAGACAGAGACAGAGAAAGAGACAGAGACAGAGACAGAGGCAGAGACGGAGACAGAGACGGAGACAAAGACAGAGACAGAGACAGAGACAGAGACAGAGTCAGAGACAGGGACAGAGACAGGGACAGGGACAGAGACAGAGACAGAGACAGAGACAGAGACAGAGACAGAGACAGAGACAGAGACGGGGACCGAGACAGAGACGGAGACAGAGATGGAGACCGAGAGAGAGGCAGAGAGAGAGAGAGAGAGAGAGAGAGACAGAGTCAGAGACAGGGACAGTGACAGACACAGAGACAGAGACAGAGAGAGAGACAGAGAGAGAGTCAGAGACAGAGACAGAGACAGTGACAGGGACAGAGACGGAGACAGAGACAGACACAGAGACAGAGACAGAGACAGAGACAGAGTCAGCGACAGAGACAGTGACAGAAACAGAGACAGGGACAGAGACAGAGACGGAGACAGAGACAGAGGCAGAGACAGAGATGGAGACCGAGAGAGAGGCAGAGAGAGAGAGAGAGAGAGAGAGACAGAGTCAGAGACAGGGACAGTGACAGACACAGAGACAGAGACAGAGACGCAGAGAGAGACAGAGACAGAGACAGGGACAGGGACACAGACAGAGACAGAGACAGTGACAGAGACAGAGATGGAGACGGAGACAGAGACGGAGACAGAGACGGAGACGGAGACGGAGACGGTGACGGAGACGGAGACGGTGACGGAGACGGAGACGGAGACGGAGACGGCGACGGAGACGGAGACGGAGACCGAGACGGAGACGGAGACGGAGACGGAGACGGAGACGGAGACGGAGACGGAGACGGAGACGGAGACGGAGAATGCGACCGAGACAGAGACAGAGACAGAGACGGTGACGGAGACGGAGACGGAGACGGAGACGGAGGCCGAAACAGAGACAGAGACAGAGACAGAGACAGAGACAGGTACAGAGACAGAGACAGAGACTGGGAGAGGGACAAAGACAGAGGCAGAGACGGAGACCGAGACAGAGACGGAGACAGAGACAGAGAAAAATATAGAGACAGAGACAGAGACAGAGACAGAGAAGGAGACAGAGACAGAGACAGAGACAGAGAAGGAGACAGAGACAGAGACAGAGACAGAGAAGGAGACAGAGACAGAGACGGACACGAAGACGGAGACAGAAACATAGACAGAGACAGAGACAGACACGGGGATAGAGACAGGGACAGGGACAGAGACAGCGACAGAGACAGACACAGAGACCGAGACAGAGACAGAGACAGAGACAGAGACAGAGTCAGAGACAGAGACAGAGACAGAGACAGAAACAGACACAGAGACAGAGACAGAGACAGAGTCAGAGACAGAGACAGTGACAGAAACAGAGACAGGGACAGAGACAGAGACGGAGACAGATACAGAGACAGAGACAGAGATAGAGACAGAGACAGAGACAGAGACAGAGACAGAGACAGAGCCATAGACAGAGACAGAGACAGAGACAGAGTCAGAGACAGGGACAGAGACAGGGACAGGGACAGAGACAGAGACAGAGACAGAGACAGAGACAGAGACAGAGACAGAGACGGGGACCGAGACAGAGACGGAGACAGAGACAGAGACAGAGACAGGGACAGGGACCGAGACAGAGACATGGACAGGGACAGAGACGGGGACAGAGACAGAGGCAGAGACAGAGACAGAGACAGAGACGGAGACAGAGACAGAAACAGAGATGGAGACAGAGACAGAGGCAGAGACAGAGACAGTGACAGAAATAGAGACAGAGACAGAGACAGAGACAGAGACAGAGACAGAGACAGAGACAGAGACAGAGACAGAGACAGAGACAGAGACAGAGACAGAGACAGAGACAGAGACAGAGAAAGAGACAGAGACAGAGACGGAGACAGAGACGGAGGCGGAGACAGAAACAGAGACAGAGACAGAGACAGAGACAGGGACGGAGACAGAGACAGAGGCAGAGACAGAGACAGTGACAGAAATAGAGACAGAGACAGAGACAGAGACAGAGACAGAGACAGAGACAGAGACAGAGACAGAGACAGAGACAGAGACAGAGACAGAGACAGAGACAGAGACAGAGACAGAGACACAGACAGGGGCAGAGACAGAGACAGAGACAGAGACAGAGACAGAGACATAGACAGAGAGAGAGACAGAGACATAGACAGAGACAGAGACAGAGACAGAGACAGAGACAGAGACAGAGACAGAGACAGAGACAGAGACAGAGACAGAGACAGAGACAGAGACAGAGACAGAGACGGAGACAGAGACAGAGACAGGGACAGAGACAGAGACAGAGACAGAGACAGAGACAGAGACAGAGACAGAAACAGAGACAGAGACAGAGACAGAGACAGAGACAGGGACAGAGACAGAGACGGAGACAGAGACAGAGACAGGCACAGGGACACACACAGAGGCTGAGACAGAGACAGAGACAGAGACAGAGACGGAGACGGAGACGGAGACGGAGCCGGAGACGGAGACGGAGACCGAGACAGAGACAGAGACCGAGACAGAGAAGGAGACAGAGACAGAAACAGAGACGGAGACAGAGAGAGAGGCAGAGACAGAGACAGAGACAGAGACAGAGACAGAGACAGAGACAGAGACAGAGACAGAGACAGAGACAGAGACAGAGACAGAGACAGAGACGGGGACCGAGACAGAGACGGAGACAGAGATGGAGACCGAGAGAGAGGCAGAGAGAGAGAGAGAGAGAGAGAGACAGAGTCAGAGACAGGGACAGTGACAGACACAGAGACAGAGACAGAGAGAGAGACAGAGAGAGAGTCAGAGACAGAGACAGAGACAGTGACAGGGACAGAGACGGAGACAGAGACAGACACAGAGACAGAGACAGAGACAGAGACAGAGTCAGCGACAGAGACAGTGACAGAAACAGAGACAGGGACAGAGACAGAGACGGAGACAGAGACAGAGGCAGAGACAGAGATGGAGACCGAGAGAGAGGCAGAGAGAGACAGAGAGAGAGAGAGACAGAGTCAGAGACAGGGACAGTGACAGAGACAGAGACAGAGCCGCAGAGAGAGACAGAGACAGAGACAGGGACAGGGACACAGACAGAGACAGAGACAGTGACAGAGACAGAGATGGAGACGGAGACAGAGACGGAGACAGAGACGGAGACGGAGGCGGAGACGGAGACGGAGACGGAGACGGAGACGGAGACGGAGACGGAGACGGAGACGGCGACGGAGACGGAGACGGAGACCGAGACGGAGACGGAGACGGAGACGGAGACGGAGACGGAGACGGAGACGGAGACGGAGACGGAGAATGCGACCGAGACAGAGACAGAGACAGAGACGGTGACGGAGACGGAGACGGAGACGGAGACGGAGGCCGAAACAGAGACAGAGACAGAGACAGAGACAGAGACAGGTACAGAGACAGAGACAGAGACTGGGAGAGGGACAAAGACAGAGGCAGAGACGGAGACCGAGACAGAGACGGAGACAGAGACAGAGAAAAATATAGAGACAGAGACAGAGACAGAGACAGAGAAGGAGACAGAGACAGAGACAGAGACAGAGAAGGAGACAGAGACAGAGACAGAGACAGAGAAGGAGACAGAGACAGAGACGGACACGAAGACGGAGACAGAAACATAGACAGAGACAGAGACAGACACGGGGATAGAGACAGGGACAGGGACAGAGACAGCGACAGAGACAGACACAGAGACCGAGACAGAGACAGAGACAGAGACAGAGACAGAGGCACAGACAGGGGCAGAGACAGAGACAGAGTCAGAGACAGAGACAGAGACAGTGACAGAGACAGAGACAGAGGCACAGACAGGGGCAGAGACAGAGACAGAGTCAGAGACAGAGACAGAGACAGTGACAGAGACAGAGACAGAGACAGAGACAGAGACAGAGACAGAAACAGAGACAGGGACAGGGACAGAGACAGAGACAGAAACAGAGACAGAGACAGAGACATAGACAGAGAGAGAGACAGAGACATAGACAGAGACAGAGACAGAGACGGAGATAGAGACAGAGACTGAGACAGAGACAGAGACAGAGACATAGACAGAGAGAGAGACAGAGACAGAGTCAGAGACAGAGACAGAGACAGTGACAGGGACGGACACAGAGACAGAGACAGAGACAGAGACAGAGACAGAGACAGAGACAGAGACAGAGACAGAGACAGAGACAGAGACAGGGACAGGGACAGAGACAGAGACAGAGACAGAGACAGAGGCACAGACAGGGGCAGAGACAGAGACAGAGTCAGAGACAGAGACAGAGACAGTGACAGAGACAGAGACAGAGACAGAGACAGAGACAGAGACAGAGACAGAGACAGAGACAGGGACAGGGACAGAGACACAGACAGAGACAGAGACAGGGAGAGGGACATAGACAGAGACAGAGACGGAGACAGAGACAGAGTCAGAGACAGTGACAGAGACAGAAACAGAGACAGAGACAGAGACAGAGACAGAGACAGAGACAGAGACAGAGACAGAGACAGAGACATAGACAGAGAGAGAGACAGAGACATAGACAGAGACAGAGACAGAGACGGAGACAGAGACAGAGACAGAGACAGAGACAGAGAAAGAGACAGAGACAGAGACGGAGACAGAGACGGAGGCGGAGACAGAAACAGAGACAGAGACAGAGACAGAGACAGGGACGGAGACAGAGACAGAGGCAGAGACAGAGACAGTGACAGAAATAGAGACAGAGACAGAGACAGAGACAGAGACAGAGACAGAGACAGAGACAGAGACAGAGACAGAGACAGAGACAGAGACAGAGACAGAGACACAGACAGGGGCAGAGACAGAGACAGAGACAGAGACAGAGACAGAGACATAGACAGAGAGAGAGACAGAGACATAGACAGAGACAGAGACAGAGACAGAGACAGAGACAGAGACAGAGACAGAGACAGAGACAGAGACAGAGACAGAGACAGAGACAGAGACAGAGACAGAGACGGAGACAGAGACAGAGACAGGGACAGAGACAGAGACAGAGACAGAGACAGAGACAGAGACAGAAACAGAGACAGAGACGGAGACAGAGACAGAGACAGAGACAGGGACAGAGACAGAGACAGAGACAGAGACAGAGACAGAGACAGAAACAGAGACAGAGACAGAGACAGAGACAGAG
>OX243803.1:15127500-15130000 GCA_945859595.2 Megachile willughbiella | reverse complement strand
AGACACAAACAGGGGCAGAGACAGAGACAGAGACAGAGACAGAGACAGAGACATAGACAGAGAGAGAGACAGAGACATAGACAGAGACAGAGACAGAGACGGAGACAGAGACGGAGACTGAGACAGAGACAGAGACAGAGACAGAGACAGAGACAGAGACATAGACAGAGAGAGAGTCAGAGACAGAGTCAGAGACAGAGACAGAGACAGTGACAGGGACGGAGACAGAGACAGAGACAGAGACAGACACAGAGACAGAGACAGAGACAGAGACAGAGACAGGGACAGGGACAGAGACAGAGACAGAGACAGAGACAGAGACACAGACAGGGGCAGAGACAGAGACAGAGTCAGAGACAGAGACAGAGACAGTGACAGAGACAGAGACAGAGACAGAGACAGAGACAGAGACAGAGACAGAGACAGAGACAGAGACAGAGGCAGGGACAGGGACAGAGACAGAGACAGAGACAGAGACAGGGAGAGGGACATAGACAGAGACAGAGACGGAGACCGAGACAGAGACAGAGACAGAGACAGAGACAGAGACAGAGTCACAGACAATGACAGAGACAGAAACAGAGACAGAGACAGAGACAGAGTCAGCGACAGAGACAGTGACAGAAACAGAGACAGGGACAGAGACAGAGACGGAGGCAGAGACAGAGACAGAGACAGAGATGGAGACCGAGAGAGAGGCAGAGAGAGAGAGAGAGAGAGAGAGAGACAGAGTCAGAGAGAGAGAGAGAGAGAGAGAGAGACAGAGTCAGAGACAGAGACAGTGACAGAGACAGAGACAGAGACAGAGACAGAGACAGAGACAGAGACAGAGACAGAGACAGAGACAGAGACAGAGACAGAAACAGAAACAGAGACAGGGACAGGGACAGAGACAGAGACAGAGACAGAGACAGAGACAGAGACAGTGACAGAGACAGAGACAGAGACAGAGACAGAGACAGAAACAGAGACAGAGACAGAGACAGAGAGAGAGACAGAGACAGAGACAGGGACAGGGACACAGACAGAGACAGAGACAGAGACGGAGACCGAGACGGAGACGAAGACAGAAACGGAGACAGAGACAGAGGCAGAGGCAGAGACAGAGACAGAGGCAGAGAGAGAGACAGAGACAGAATCAGAGACAGAGACAGAGACAGTGACAGAGACAGAGACAGAGACAGAGACGGAGACGGAGACAGAGACAGAGGCAGAGACAGAGACAGAGACAGTGTCAGAGTCAGAGACAGAGACCGTGACAGAAACAGAGACAGGGACCGAGACAGAGACAGAGACCGAGACAGAGAAGGAGACAGAGACAGAAACAGAGACGGAGACAGAGAGAGAGGCAGAGACAGAGACAGAGACAGAGACAGAGTCAGAGACAGAGACAGTGACAGAAATAGAGACAGAGACAGAGACAGAGACAGGGACCGAGACAGAGACAGAGACCGAGACAGAGAAGGAGACAGAGACAGAAACAGAGACGGAGACAGAGAGAGAGGCAGAGACAGAGACAGAGACAGAGACAGAGTCAGAGACAGAGACCGTGACAGAAGCAGAGACAGAGACGGAGACAGAGACGGAGACAGACACAAAGACGGAGACAAAGACGGAGACAAAGGCGGAGGCAGAGACAGAGACAAAGATAGAGACAGAGACAGAGACAGAGACAGAGACGGAGACAGAGACGGAGACAGAGACGGAGACGGAGACAGTGACAGAGACAGAGACAGAGACAGAGACAGAGACAGAGACAGAGACAGAGACAGAGACCGAGACAGAGGCAGAGACAGAGACAGAGACAGAGTCAGAGTCAGAGACAGAGACCGTGACAGAAACAGAGACAGAGACAGAGACAGAGACAGAGACAGAGACAGAGACGGAGACAGAGACGGAGACAGAGACGGAGACGGAGACGGGGACGGAGACGGAGACGGAGACCGAGACAGACAGAGACCGAGACGGAGACGGAGACAGGGACGGAGACAGAGGCAGAGGCAGAGCCAGAGACGAGACAGAGACAGAGGCAGAGACAGAGACAGAGACAGAGACAGAGACAGAGACAGAGACAGAGGCAGAGAGAGAGACAGGGACAGAGTCAGAGACAGAGACAGAGACAGTGACAGTGAGAGAGACGGAGACAGAGACAGAGACAGAGACAGAGACAGAGACAGAGACAGAGACAGAGACAGGGACAGAGACAGAGACAAAGACGGAGACAGAGACGGAGACAAAGACGGAGACAGAGACAGAGACAGAGACAGAGACAGTGACAGAGACACAAACAGGGGCAGAGACAGAGACAGAGACAGAGACAGAGACAGAGACATAGACAGAGAGAGAGACAGAGACATAGACAGAGACAGAGACAGAGACGGAGACAGAGACGGAGACTGAGACAGAGACAGAGACAGAGACAGAGACAGAGACAGAGACATAGACAGAGAGAGAGACAGAGACAGAGTCAGAGACAGAGACAGAGACAGTGACAGGGACG
>OX243803.1:15070000-15072500 GCA_945859595.2 Megachile willughbiella | reverse complement strand
GGCAGAGACAGAGTCAGCGACAGAGACAGAGACAGAGACAGAGATGGAGACCGAGGGAGAGGCAGAGAGAGAGAGAGAGAGAGAGACAGAGTCAGAGACAGAGACAGTGACAGAGACAGAGACAGAGACAGAGACAGAGACAGAGACAGAGACAGAGACAGAGACAGAGACAGAGACAGAGACAGAAACAGAGACAGGGACAGGGACAGAGACAGAGACAGAGACAGAGACAGAGACAGAGACAAAGATAAAGACAGAGACAGAGACAGAGACAGAGACAGAGACAGAGACAGGGACAGATACAGAGACAGAGACAGAGACAGAGACAGAGACGGAGACAGAGACAGAGGCAGAGACAGAGACAGGGACAGGGTCAGGGACAGAGACAGAGACAGAGACAGAGACACAGACAGGGGCAGAGACAGAGACAGAGACAGAGACAGAGACAGAGACCGAGACGGAGACGAAGACAGAGACAGAGACAGGGACAGAGGCAGAGACAGAGACAGAGACAGAGTCAGAGACAGAGACCGTGACAGAAGCAGAGACAGAGACGGAGACAGAGACGGAGACAGAGACAGAGACAGAGACAGAGACAGAGACAGGGACAGAGACGGAGACAGAAACAGAGACAGGGACAGAGACAGAGACGGAGACAGAGACAGAGACAGAGACAGAGATGGAGACCGAGAGAGAGGCAGAGAGAGAGAGAGAGAGAGAGACAGAGTCAGAGACAGAGACAGTGACAGACACAGAGACAGAGACAGAGACAGAGAGAGAGACAGAGACAGAGACAGGGACAGGGACACAGACAGAGACAGAGACAGAGACGGAGACCGAGACGGAGACGAAGACAGAGACGGAGACAGAGACAGAGGCAGAGGCAGAGACAGAGAGTCAGAGTCAGAGACAGAGACCGTGACAGAAACAGAGACAGAGACAGAGACAGAGACAGAGACGGAGACAGAGACGGAGACGGAGACGGAGACGGAGACGGAGACGGAGACGGAGACGGAGACCGAGACAGAAACAGAGACGGAGACGGAGACGGAGACGGAGACAGAGACAGAGACGGAGACCGAGACAGAGACAGAGACAGAGACAGAGACAGAGACAGAGACAGAGACAGAGACAGAGTCAGAGACAGTGACAGAGACAGAAACACAGACAGAGACAGAGACAGAGTCAGCGACAGAGACAGTGACAGAAACAGAGACAGGGACAGAGACAGAGACGGAGACAGAGACAGAGACAGAGACGGAGATGGAGACCGAGAGAGAGGCAGAGAGAGAGAGAGAGAGAGAGACAGAGTCAGAGACAGAGACGGAGACAGAGATAGAAACAGAGACGGAGACAGAGACAGAGGCAGAGACAGAGACAGTGACACAAATAGAGACAGAGACAGAGACAGAGACAGAGACAGAGACAGAGACAGAGACAGAGAGAGAGACAGAGTCAGAGACAGAGACAGTGACAGAGACAGAGACAGAGACAGAGACAGGGACAGGGACACAGACAGAGACAGAGACAGAGACGGAGACCGAGACGGAGACGAAGACAGAGACGGAGACAGAGACAGAGGCAGAGGCAGAGACAGAGACAGAGGCAGAGAGAGAGACAGAGACAGAATCAGAGACAGAGACAGAGACAGTGACAGAGAC
This sequence comes from Megachile willughbiella, assembly GCA_945859595.2. Lineage (NCBI taxonomy): Eukaryota > Metazoa > Arthropoda > Insecta > Hymenoptera > Megachilidae > Megachile > Megachile willughbiella. The sequence continues at coordinate 15,070,839 of OX243803.1, read as the reverse complement.
AGAGACAGAGACAGAGAGAGAGACAGACACAGAGACAGGGACAGGGACACAGACAGAGACAGAGACAGAGAGAGAGACAGAGACAGAGACAGGGACAGGGACACAGAGAGAGACAGAGACAGAGACGGAGACCGAGACCGAGACGGAGACGAAGACAGAGACGGAGACAGAGACAGAGGCAGAGGCAGAGACAGAGAGTCAGAGTCAGAGACAGAGACAGTGACAGAGACAGAGACAGAGACAGAGACGGAGACGGAGACAGAGACAGAGGCAGAGACAGAGACAGAGACAGTGTCAGAGTCAGAGACAGAGACCGTGACAGAAACAGAGAGGGAGACAGAGACAGAGACAGAGACAGAGACAGAGACAGGGACAGAGACAGAGACAAAGACGGAGACAGAGACGGAGACAAAGACGGAGACAGAGACAGAGACAGAGACAGAGACAGAGACAGGGACAGGGACAGAGACAGAGACAGAGACAGAGACAGAGACAGGGAGAGGGACATAGACAGAGACAGAGACGGAGACCGAGACAGAGACAGAGACAGAGACAGAGACAGAGACAGAGACAGAGACAGAGACAGAGACAGAGACAGAGACAGAGACAGAGACAGAGACAGAGACAGAGACAGAGACAGAGACAGAGACAGAGACAGAGACAGAGACAGAAACAGAAACAGAGACAGGGACAGGGACAGAGACAGAGACAGAGACAGAGACAGAGACAAAGTCAGAGACAGAGACAGAGACAGAGACAGGGAGAGGGACATAGACAGAGACAGAGACGGAGACCGAGACAGAGACAGAGACAGAGACAGGGACAGGGACAGAGACAGA
>OX243803.1:14997500-15005000 GCA_945859595.2 Megachile willughbiella | reverse complement strand
GACAGAGACAGAGACAGAGACAGAGGCACAGACAGGGGCAGAGACAGAGACAGAGTCAGAGACAGAGACAGAGACAGTGACAGAGACAGAGACAGAGACAGAGACAGAGACAGAGACAGAGACAGAGACAGAGACAGAGACAGAGACAGAGACAGAGACAGAGACAGAGACAGAGACAGGGACAGGGACAGAGACAGAGACAGAGACAGAGACAGAGACACAGACAGGGGCAGAGACAGAGACAGAGTCAGAGACAGAGACAGAGACAGTGACAGAGACAGAGACAGAGACAGAGACAGAGACAGAGACAGAGACAGAGACAGAGACAGAGACAGGGACAGGGACAGAGACAGAGACAGAGACAGAGACAGGGAGAGGGACATAGACAGAGACAGAGACGGAGACCGAGACAGAGACAGAGACAGAGTCAGCGACAGAGACAGAGACAGAGACAGAGATGGAGACCGAGAGAGAGGCAGAGAGAGAGAGAGAGAGAGAGACAGAGTCAGAGACAGAGACAGTGACAGAGACAGAGACAGAGACGGAGACAGAGACGGAGGCGGAGACGGAGACGGAGACGGAGACGGAGACGGAGACGGAGACCGAGACGGAGACGGAGACGGAGACGGAGACGGAGACGGAGACGGAGACGGAGACGGAGACGGAGACGGAGACGGAGACAGAGACAGAAACAGAGACGGAGACAGAGACAGAGGCAGAGACAGAGACAGTGACAGCAATAGAGACAGAGACAGAGACAGAGACAGAGACAGAGACAGAGACAGAGACAGAGACAGAGACAGAGACAGAGACTGAGACAGAGACAGAGACAGAGACAGAGACAGAGACAGAGACAGAGACAGAGACAGAGACAGAGACAGAGACAGAGACAGAGACAGAGACAGAGACAGAGACAGAGACAGAGACAGAGACGGAGACAGAGACGGAGACAGAGACAGAGACAGAGACAGAGACAGAGACAGAGACAGAAACAGAGACAGAGACAGAGACAGAGACAGAGACAGCGACAGGGACAGAGACAGAGACAGAGACAGAGACAGAGACAGAGACAGAGACAGAAACAGAGACAGAGACAGAGACAGAGTCAGCGACAGAGATGGAGACCGAGAGAGAGGCAGAGAGATAGAGAGAGAGAGAGACAGAGTCAGAGACAGAGACAGTGACAGAGACAGAGACAGAGACAGAGATGGAGACCGAGAGAGAGGCAGAGAGATAGAGAGAGAGAGAGACAGAGTCAGAGACAGAGACGGTGACAGAGACAGAGACAGAGACAGAGACAGAGACAGAGACAGAGACAGAGACAGAGACAGAGACAGAGACAGAGACAGAGACAGAGACAGAGACAGAGACAGAAACAGAAACAGAGACAGGGACAGGGACAGAGACAGAGACAGAGACAGAGACAGAGACAAAGTCAGAGACAGAGACAGAGACAGAAACAGAGACAGAGACAGAGACAGAGACAGAGAGAGAGACAGACACAGAGACAGGGACAGGGACACAGACAGAGACAGAGACAGAGACGGAGACCGAGACGGAGACGAAGACAGAGACGGAGACAGAGACAGAGGCAGAGGCAGAGACAGAGACAGAGGCAGAGAGAGAGACAGAGACAGAATCAGAGACAGAGACAGAGACAGTGACAGAGACAGAGACAGAGACAGAGACAGAGACGGAGACGGAGACAGAGACAGAGGCAGAGACAGAGACAGAGACAGTGTCAGAGTCAGAGACAGAGACCGTGACAGAAACAGAGAGGGAGACAGAGACAGAGACAGAGACAGAGACAGAGACAGAGACAGGGACAGAGACAGAGACAAAGACGGAGACAGAGACGGAGACAAAGACGGAGACAGAGACAGAGACAGAGACAAAGATAAAGACAGAGACAGAGACAGAGACAGAGACAGAGACAGAGACAGAGACAGAGACAGAGACAGAGACAGAGACAGAGACAGCGAAAGAGACAGAGACAGAGACAGAGACGGAGACAGAGACGGAGACAAAGACGGAGACAGAGACAGAGGCAGAGACAGGGACAGAGACAGAGACAGAGTCAGAGACAGAGACAGAGAGAGTGACAGGGACGGAGACAGAGACAGAGACAGAGACAGAGACAGAGACAGAGACAGAGACAGAGACAGAGACAGAGACAGGGACAGGGACAGAGACAGAGACAGAGACAGAGACAGAGACACAGACAGGGGCAGAGACAGAGACAGAGTCAGAGACAGAGACAGAGACAGAGACAGAGACAGAGACAGAGACAGAGACAGGGACAGGCACAGAGGCAGAGACAGAGACAGAGACAGAGACAGGGAGAGGGACATAGACAGAGACAGAGACGGAGACCGAGACAGAGACAGAGATGGAGACCGAGAGAGAGGCAGAGAGAGAGAGAGAGAGAGAGACAGAGTCAGAGACAGAGACGGAGACAGAGACAGAAACAGAGACGGAGACAGAGACAGAGGCAGAGACAGAGACAGTGACAGAAATAGAGACAGAGACAGAGACAGAGACAGAGACAGAGACAGAGACAGAGACAGAGACAGAGACACACACAGATGCAGAGACAGAGACAGAGACAGAGACAGAGACGGAGACGGAGACGGAGACGGAGACGGAGACGGAGACGGAGACGGAGACCGAGACCGAGACAGAGAAGGAGACAGAGACAGAAACAGAAACGGAGACAGAGAGAGAGGCAGAGACAGAGACAGAGACAGAGAGAGAGTCAGAGACAGAAATAGAGACAGAGACAGAGACAGAGACAGAGACAGAGACAGAGACAGAGACAGAGACAGAGACAGAGACAGAGACAGAGACAGAGACAGAGACAGAGACAGAGACAGAGACAGAGACAGAGACAGAGACAGAGACAGAGACAGAGACAGAGACAGAGACAGAGAGAGAGACAGAAACAGAGACTGGGACAGGGACAGAGACAGAGACAGAGACAGAGACAGAGACACAGACAGGGGCAGAGACAGAGACAGAGACAGAGACAGAGACAGAGACATAGACAGAGAGAGAGACAGAGACATAGACAGAGACAGAGACGGAAATAGAGACAGAGACTGAGACAGAGACAGAGACAGAGACAGAGACAGGGACAGAGACATAGACAGAGAGAGAGACAGAGACAGAGTCAGAGACAGAGACAGAGACAGTGACAGGGACGGAGACAGAGACAGAGACAGAGACAGAGATAGAAACAGAGACAGAGACTGAGACAGAGACAGAGACAGGGACAGGGACAGAGACAGAGACAGAGACAGAGACAGAGGCACAGACAGGGGCAGAGACAGAGACAGAGTCAGAGACAGAGACAGAGACAGTGACAGAGACAGAGACAGAGACAGAGACAGAGACAGAGACAGAGACAGAGACAGAGACAGAGACAGAGACAGAGACAGAGACAGAGACAGAGACAGAGACAGAGACAGAGACAGAGACAGAGAGAGAGACAGAAACAGAGACTGGGACAGGGACAGAGACAGAGACAGAGACAGAGACAGAGACACAGACAGGGGCAGAGACAGAGACAGAGACAGAGACAGAGACAGAGACATAGACAGAGAGAGAGACAGAGACATAGACAGAGACAGAGACAGAGACGGAAATAGAGACAGAGACTGAGACAGAGACAGAGACAGAGACAGAGACAGAGACAGGGACAGAGACAGAGACAAAGACGGAGACAGAGACGGAGACAAAGACGGAGACAGAGACAGAGACAGAGACAAAGATAAAGACAGAGACAGAGACAGAGACAGAGACAGAGACAGAGACAGAGACAGAGACAGAGACAGAGACAGAGACAGAGACAGAGACAGAGACAGAGAAAGGGACAGAGACAGAGACAGAGACGGAGACAGAGACGGAGACAAAGACGGAGACAGAGACAGAGGCAGAGACAGGGACAGAGACAGAGACAGAGTCAGAGACAGAGACAGAGACAGTGACAGGGACGGAGACAGAGACAGAGACAGAGACAGAGACAGAGACAGAGACAGAGACAGAGACAGGGACAGGGACAGAGACAGAGACAGAGACAGAGACAGAGACACAGACAGGGGCAGAGACAGAGACAGAGTCAGAGACAGAGACAGAGACAGAGACAGAGACAGAGACAGAGACAGAGTCAGAGACAGTGACAGAGACAGAAACAGAGACAGAGACAGAGACAGAGTCAGCGACAGAGACAGTGACAGAAACAGAGACAGGGACAGTGACAGAGACGGAGACAGAGACAGAGACAGAGACAGAGATGGAGACCGAGAGAGAGGCAGAGAGAGAGAGAGAGAGAGAGACAGAGTCAGAGACAGAGACGGAGACAGAGACAGAAACAGAGACGGAGACAGAGACAGAGGCAGAGACAGAGACAGTGACAGAAATAGAGACAGAGACAGAGACAGAGACAGAGACAGAGACAGAGACAGAGACAGAGACAGAGACAGAGACACACACAGAGGCAGAGACAGAGACAGAGACAGAGACAGAGACGGAGACGGAGACGGAGACGGAGACGGAGACGGAGACGGAGACCGAGACCGAGACAGAGAAGGAGACAGAGACAGAAACAGAGACGGAGACAGAGAGAGAGGCAGAGACAGAGACAGAGACAGAGACAGAGTCAGAGACAGAGACAGTGACAGAAATAGAGACAGAGACAGAGACAGAGACAGAGACAGAGACAGAGACAGAGACAGAGACAGAGACAGAGACAGAGACAGAGACAGAGACAGAGACAGAGACAGAGACAGAGACAGAGACAGAGACAGAGACAGAGACAGAGACAGAGACAGAGACAGAGAGAGAGACAGAAACAGAGACTGGGACAGGGACAGAGACAGAGACAGAGACAGAGACAGAGACACAGACAGGGGCAGAGACAGAGACAGAGACAGAGACAGAGACAGAGGCATAGACAGAGAGAGAGACAGAGACATAGACAGAGACAGAGACAGAGACGGAAATAGAGACAGACACTGAGACAGAGACAGAGACAGAGACAGAGAAAGAGACAGAGACATAGACAGAGAGAGAGACAGAGACAGAGTCAGAGACAGAGACAGAGACAGTGACAGGGACGGAGACAGAGACAGAGACAGAGACAGAGATAGAGACAGAGACAGAGACTGAGACAGAGACAGAGACAGGGACAGGGACAGAGACAGAGACAGAGACAGAGACAGAGGCACAGACAGGGGCAGAGACAGAGACAGAGTCAGAGACAGAGACAGAGACAGTGACAGAGACAGAGACAGAGACAGAGACAGAGACAGAGACAGGGACAGGGACAGGGACAGGGACAGAGACAGAGACAGAGACAGAGACAGAGACAAAGTCAGAGACAGAGACAGAGACAGAAACAGAGACAGAGACAGAGACAGAGTCAGCGACAGAGATGGAGACCGAGAGAGAGGCAGAGAGATAGAGAGAGAGAGAGACAGAGTCAGAGACAGAGACAGTGACAGAGACAGAGATAGAGACAGAGATGGAGACCGTGAGAGAGGCAGAGAGATAGAGAGAGAGAGAGACAGAAACAGAAACAGAGACAGGGACAGGGACAGAGACAGAGACAGAGACAGAGACAGAGACAAAGTCAGAGACAGAGACAGAGACAGAAACAGAGACAGAGACAGAGACAGAGACAGAGAGAGAGACAGACACAGAGACAGGGACAGGGACACAGACAGAGACAGAGACAGAGACGGAGACCGAGACGGAGACGAAGACAGAGACGGAGACAGAGACAGAGGCAGAGGCAGAGACAGAGACAGAGGCAGAGAGAGAGACAGAGACAGAATCAGAGACAGAGACAGAGACAGTGACAGAGACAGAGACGGAGACGGAGACAGAGACAGAGGCAGAGACAGAGACAGAGACAGTGTCAGAGTCAGAGACAGAGACCGTGACAGAAACAGAGAGGGAGACAGAGACAGAGACAGAGACAGAGACAGAGACAGGGACAGAGACAGAGACAAAGACGGAGACAGAGACGGAGACAAAGACGGAGACAGAGACAGAGACAGAGACAAAGATAAAGACAGAGACAGAGACAGAGACAGAGACAGAGACAGAGACAGAGACAGAGACAGAGACAGAGACAGAGACAGAGAAAGAGACAGAGACAGAGACAGAGACGGAGACAGAGACGGAGACAAAGACGGAGACAGAGACAGAGGCAGAGACAGGGACAGAGACAGAGACAGAGTCAGAGACAGAGACAGAGACAGTGACAGGGACGGAGACAGAGACAGAGACAGAGGCAGAGACAGAGACAGAGACAGAGACAGAGACAGAGACAGGGACAGGGACAGAGACAGAGACAGAGACAGAGACAGAGACACAGACAGGGGCAGAGACAGAGACAGAGTCAGAGACAGAGACAGAGACAGTGACAGAGACAGAGACAGAGACAGAGACAGAGACAGAGACAGAGACAGAGACAGAGACAGAGACAGAGACAGGGACAGGGACAGAGACAGAGACAGAGACAGAGACAGGGAGAGGGACATAGACAGAGACAGAGACGGAGACCGAGACAGAGACAGAGACAGAGTCAGCGACAGAGACAGAGACAGAGACAGAGATGGAGACCGAGAGAGAGGCAGAGAGAGAGAGAGAGAGAGAGACAGAGTCAGAGACAGAGACAGTGACAGAGACAGAGACAGAGACAGAGACGGAGACGGAGACAGAGACGGAGACAGAGACGGAGGCGGAGACGGAGACGGAGACGGAGACGGAGACGGAGACGGAGACCGAGACGGAGACGGAGACGGAGACGGAGACGGAGACGGAGACGGAGACGGAGACGGAGACGGAGACGGAGACAGAGACAGAAACAGAGACGGAGACAGAGACAGAGGCAGAGACAGAGACAGTGACAGCAATAGAGACAGAGACAGAGACAGAGACAGAGACAGAGACAGAGACAGAGACAGAGACAGAGACAGAGACAGAGACAGAGACAGAGACAGAGACAGAGACAGAGACAGAGACAGAGACAGAGACAGAGACAGAGACAGAGACGGAGACAGAGACGGAGACAGAGACAGAGACAGAGACAGAGACAGAGACAGAGACAGAAACAGAGACAGAGACAGAGACAGAGACAGAGACAGCGACAGGGACAGAGACAGAGACAGAGACAGAGACAGAGACAGAGACAGAGACAGAGACAGAGACAGAGACAGAAACAGAGACAGAGACAGAGACAGAGTCAGCGACAGAGATGGAGACCGAGAGAGAGGCAGAGAGATAGAGAGAGAGAGAGACAGAGTCAGAGACAGAGACAGTGACAGAGACAGAGACAGAGACAGAGATGGAGACCGAGAGAGAGGCAGAGAGATAGAGAGAGAGAGAGACAGAGTCAGAGACAGAGACAGTGACAGAGACAGAGACAGAGACAGAGACGGAGACCGGGACGGAGACGAAGACAGAGACGGAGACAGAGACAGAGGCAGAGGCAGA
>OX243803.1:14990000-14992500 GCA_945859595.2 Megachile willughbiella | reverse complement strand
GACAGAGACGGAGACAGAGACAGAGGCAGAGACAGAGACAGGGACAGGGTCAGGGACAGAGACAGAGACAGAGACAGAGACACAGACAGGGGCAGAGACAGAGACAGAGACAGAGACAGAGACAGAGACCGAGACGGAGACGAAGACAGAGACGGAGACAGGGACAGAGGCAGAGACAGAGACAGAGACAGAGTCAGAGACAGAGGCCGTGACAGAAGCAGAGACAGAGACGGAGACAGAGACGGAGACAGAGACAGAGACAGAGACAGGGACAGAGACGGAGACAGAAACAGAGACAGGGACAGAGACAGAGACGGAGACAGAGACAGAGACAGAGACAGAGATGGAGACCGAGAGAGAGGCAGAGAGAGAGAGAGAGAGAGAGACAGAGTCAGAGACAGAGACAGTGACAGACACAGAGACAGAGACAGAGACAGAGAGAGAGACAGAGACAGAGACAGGGACAGGGACACAGACAGAGACAGAGACAGAGACGGAGACCGAGACGGAGACGAAGACAGAGACGGAGACAGAGACAGAGGCAGAGGCAGAGACAGAGAGTCAGAGTCAGAGACAGAGACCGTGACAGAAACAGAGACAGAGACAGAGACAGAGACAGAGACGGAGACAGAGACGGAGACGGAGACGGAGACGGAGACGGAGACGGAGACGGAGACCGAGACAGAGACAGAGACCGAGACAGAGAAGGAGACAGAGACAGAAACAGAGACGGAGACAGAGAGAGAGACAGAGACAGAGACAGAGACAGAGTCAGAGACAGAGACAGTGACAGAAATAGAGACAGAGACAGAGACAGAGACAGAGACAGAGACAGAGTCAGAGACAGAGACAGAGACAGAGACAGCGACAGAGACAGAGACAGAGACAGAGACAGAGACAGCGACAGAGACAGAGACAGAGACAGAGACAGAAACAGAGACAGGGACAGGGACAGAGACAGAGACAGAGACAGAGACAGGGACAGATACAGAGACAGAGACAGAGACAGAGACAGAGACAGAGACGGAGACAGAGACAGATGCAGAGACAGAGACAGGGACAGGGTCAGGGACAGAGACAGAGACAGAGACAGAGACACAGACAGGGGCAGAGACAGAGACAGAGACAGAGACAGAGACAGAGACCGAGACGGAGACGAAGACAGAGACGGAGACAGGGACAGAGGCAGAGACAGAGACAGAGACAGAGTCAGAGACAGAGACCGTGACAGAAGCAGAGACAGAGACGGAGACAGAGACGGAGACAGAGACAGAGACAGAGACAGGGACAGAGACAGAGACAGGGACAGAGACGGAGACAGAAACAGAGACAGGGACAGAGACAGAGACGGAGACAGAGACGGAGACGAAGACAGAGACGGAGACAGAGACAGAGGCAGAGGCAGAGACAGAGAGTCAGAGTCAGAGACAGAGACCGTGACAGAAACAGAGACAGAGACAGAGACAGAGACAGAGACGGAGACAGAGACGGAGACGGAGACGGAGACGGAGACGGAGACGGAGACCGAGACAGAAACAGAGACGGAGACGGAGACGGAGACGGAGACAGAGACAGAGACGGAGACCGAGACAGAGACAGAGACAGAGTCAGAGACAGTGACAGAGACAGAAACAGAGACAGAGACAGAGACAGAGTCAGCGACAGAGACAGTGACAGAAACAGAGACAGGGACAGAGACAGAGACGGAGACAGAGACAGAGACAGAGACAGAGATGGAGACCGAGAGAGAGGCAGAGAGAGAGAGAGAGAGAGAGACAGAGTCAGAGACAGAGACGGAGACAGAGACAGAAACAGAGACGGAGACAGAGACAGAGGCAGAGACAGAGACAGTGACAGAAATAGAGACAGAGACAGAGACAGAGACAGAGACAGAGACAGAGACAGAGACAGAGACAGAGACAGAGACAGAGACAGAGACAGAGACAGAGACAGAGACAGAGACAGAGACAGAGACAGAGACAGAGACAGAGACAGAGACAGGGACAGAGACAGAGACAAAGACGGAGACAGAGACGGAGACAAAGACGGAGACAGAGACAGAGACAGAGACAAAGATAAAGACAGAGACAGAGACAGAGACAGAGACAGAGACAGAGACAGAGAGAGACAGAGAAAGAGACAGAGACAGAGACAGAGACGGAGACAGAGACGGAGACAAAGACGGAGACAGAGACAGAGGCAGAGACAAATATAAAGACAGGGACAGAGACAGAGACAGAGACAGAGCCAGAGACAGAGACAGAGAAAGAGACAGAGACAGAGACATAGACAGAGAGAGAGACAGAGAGAGAGTCAGAGACAGAGACAGAGACAGTGACAGGGACAGAGACGGAGACAGAGACAGACACAGAGACAGAGACAGAGACAGGGACAGGGACAGAGACAGAGACAGAGACAGAGACAGAGATACAGACAGGGGCAGAGACAGATACAGTGACAGAGACAGAGACAGAGACAGAGACATAGACAGAGACAGAGG
>OX243803.1:14967500-14970000 GCA_945859595.2 Megachile willughbiella | reverse complement strand
AGGGACAGAGACAGTGACAGACACAGAGACAGAGACAGAGACACAGACAGAGAGAGAGACAGAGATAGAGACAGGGACAGGGGCACAGACAGAGACAGAGACAGAGACGGAGACCGAGACGGAGACGAAGACAGAGACGGAGACAGAGACAGAGGCAGAGACAGAGACTGAGACAGAGTCAGAGTCAGAGACAGAGACCGTGACAGAAACAGAGACAGAGACAGAGACAGAGACAGAGACAGAGACAGAGACAGAGACAGAGACAGAGACAGAGACAGAGACAGAGACGGAGACAGAGACGGAGACAGAGACGGAGACGGAGACGGAGACGGAGACGGAGACGGAGACGGTGACGGAGACCGAGACAGACGGAGACGGAGACGGAGACGGAGACGGAGACGGAGACGGAGACCGAGACAGAGACAGAGACAGAGACAGGGACAGAGAGAGAGACAGAGACAGAGTCAGAGACAGAGACAGAGACAGTGACAGAGACAGAGTCAGAGACAGAGACAGTGACAGAAACAGAGACAGAGACACAGACAGAGACAGAGAGGGAGACACAGACAGAGACAGAGACAGAGACAGAGACTGAGTCAGAGACAGAGACAGAGACAGAGACAGAAACAGACACAGAGACAGAGACAGAGTCAGCGACAGAGACAGTGACAGAAACAGAAACAGGGACAGAGACAGAGACGGAGACAGAGACAGAGACAGAGGCAGCGACAGAGATGGAGACCGAGAGAGAGGCAGAGAGAGAGAGAGAGAGAGAGAGACAGAGTCAGAGACAGAGACAGTGACAGACACAGAGACAGAGACAGAGACAGAGAGAGAGACAGAGACAGAGACAGGGACAGGGACACAGACAGAGACAGAGACAAAGACGGAGACCGAGACGGAGACGAAGACAGAGACGGAGACAGAGACAGAGGCAGAGGCAGAGACAGAGAGTCAGAGTCAGAGACAGAGACCGTGACAGAAACAGAGACAGAGACAGAGACAGAGACAGAGACAGAGACAGAGACGGAGACAGAGACGGAGACGGAGACGGAGACGGAGACGGAGACGGAGACGGAGACGGAGACGGAGACGGAAACGGAGACGGAGACCGAGACAGAAACAGAGACGGAGACGGAGACGGAGACTGAGACAGAGACAGAGACGGAGACCGAGACAGAGACAGAGACAGAGACAGAGACAGAGACAGAGACAGAGACAGAGACAGAGTCAGAGACAGTGACAGAGACAGAAACAGAGACAGAGACAGAGACAGAGTCAGCGACAGAGACAGTGACAGAAACAGAGACAGGGACAGAGACAGAGACGGAGACAGAGACAGAGACAGAGACGGAGATGGAGACCGAGAGAGAGGCAGAGAGAGAGAGAGAGAGAGAGACAGAGTCAGAGACAGAGACGGAGACAGAGACAGAAACAGAGACGGAGACAGAGACAGAGGCAGAGACAGAGACAGTGACACAAATAGAGACAGAGACAGAGACAGAGACAGAGACAGAGACAGAGACAGAGACAGAGACAGAGACAGAGACAGAGACAGAGACAGAGACAGAGACAGAGACAGAGACAGGGACAGAGACAGAGACAAAGACGGAGACAGAGACGGAGACAAAGACGGAGACAGAGACAGAGACAGAGACAAAGATAAAGACAGAGACAGAGACAGAGACAGAGACAGAGACAGAGACAAAGACAGAGAAAGAGACAGAGACAGAGACAGAGACGGAGACAGAGACGGAGACAAAGACGGAGACAGAGACAGAGGCAGAGACAAATATAAAGACAGAGACAGAGACAGAGACAGAGACAGAGCCAGAGACAGAGACAGAGAAAGAGACAGAGACAGAGACATAGACAGAGAGAGAGACAGAGAGAGAGTCAGAGACAGAGACAGAGACAGTGACAGGGACAGAGACGGAGACAGAGACAGACACAGAGACAGAGACAGAGACAGGGACAGGGACAGAGACAGAGACAGAGACAGAGACAGAGATACAGACAGGGGCAGAGACAGAGACAGTGACAGAGACAGAGACAGAGACAGAGACATAGACAGAGAGAGAGACAGAGACAGAGTCAGAGACAGAGACAGAGACAGTGACAGAGACAGAGACAGAGACAGAGACAGAGACAGAGACAGAGGCAGAGACAGAGACAGAGACAGAAACAGAGACAGGGACAGGGACAGAGACAGAGACAGAGACAGAGACAGAGACAGAGACACAGACAGGGGCAGAGACAGAGACAGAGACAGAGACAGAGACAGAGACATAGACAGAGAGAGAGACAGAGACATAGACAGAGACAGAGACAGAGACGGAGTCAGAGACAGAGACAGAGACAGTGACAGAGACAGAGACAGAGACAGACACAGAGACAGAGACAGAGACAGAGACAGGGACAGGGACAGAGACAGAGACAGAGACAGAGACAGGGAGAGGGACATAGACAGAGACAGAGACGGAGACCGAGACAGAGACAG
>OX243803.1:14960000-14965000 GCA_945859595.2 Megachile willughbiella | reverse complement strand
ACAGAGACAGAGACAGAGACAGAGACAGAGACAGAGACAGAGACAGAGACAGAGACAGAGACAGAGACAGAGACAGAGACAGAGACAGAGACAGAGACAGGGGCAGAGACAGAGACAGAGTCAGAGACAGAGACAGAGACAGTGACAGAGACAGAGACAGAGACAGACACAGAGACAGAGACAGAGACAGAGACAGGGACAGGGACAGAGACAGAGGCAGAGACACAGACAGGGGCAGAGACAGAGACAGAGACAGAGACAGAGACAGAGACATAGACAGAGAGAGAGACAGAGACATAGACAGAGACAGAGAAAGAGACGGAGATAGATACAGAGACTGAGACAGAGACAGAGACAGAGACAGAGACAGAGACAGAGACAGAGACATAGACAGAGAGAGAGACAGAGACAGAGTCAGAGACAGAGACAGAGACAGTGACAGGGACGGAGACAGAGACAGAGACAGAGACAGAGATAGAGACAGAGACAGAGACAGAGACAGAGACAGAGACAGGGACAGGGACAGAGACAGAGACAGAGACAGAGACAGAGGCACAGACAGGGGTAGAGACAGAGACAGAGTCAGAGACAGAGACAGAGACAGTGACAGAGACAGAGACAGAGACAGAGACAGAGACAGAGACAGAGACAGAGACAGAGACAGGGACAGGGACAGAGACAGAGACAGAGACAGAGACAGGGAGAGGGACATAGACAGAGACAGAGACGGAGACCGAGACAGAGACAGAGACAGAGACAGAGACAGAGACAGATACAGATACAGAGACAGAGTCAGAGACAGTGACAGAGACAGAAACAGAGACAGAGACAGAGACAGAGACAGAGACGGAGACAGAGACAGAGACAGAGACAGAGATGGAGACCGAGAGAGAGGCAGAGAGAGAGAGAGAGAGAGAGACAGAGTCAGAGACAGAGACAGTGACAGAGACAGAGACAGAGACAGAGACAGAGACAGAGACAGAGACAGAGACAGAGACAGAGACAGAGACAGAGACAGAGACAGAGACAGAGACAGAGACAGAGACAGAAACAGAAACAGAGACAGGGACAGGGACAGAGACAGGGACAGAGACAGAGACAGAGACAGAGTCAGAGACAGAGACAGAGACAGAAACAGAGACAGAGACAGAGAGAGAGACAGACACAGAGACAGGGACAGGGACACAGACAGAGACAGAGACAGAGACGGAGACCGAGACGGAGACGAAGACAGAGACAGAGACAGAGACAGAGACAGGGAGAGGGACATAGACAGAGACAGAGACGGAGACCGAGACAGAGACAGAGACAGAGACAGAGACAGAGACAGAGACAGAGACAGAGTCAGAGACAGTGACAGAGACAGAAACAGAGACAGAGACAGAGACAGAGACAGAGACGGAGACAGAGACAGAGGCAGAGACAGAGACAGAGACAGAGACAGGGAGAGGGACATAGACAGAGACAGAGACGGAGACCGAGACAGAGACAGAGACAGAGACAGAGACAGAGACAGAGACAGAGTCAGAGACAGAGACAGAGACAGAAACAGAGACAGAGAGAGAGACAGAGACAGAGACGGAGACAGAGACAGAGGCAGAGACAGAGACAGTGACAGAAATAGAGACAGAGACAGAGACAGAGACAGAGACAGAGACAGAGACAGAGACAGAGACAGAGACAGGGACAGAGACAGAGACAGAGACAGATACAGAGACAGAGACAGAGACAGAGACAGAGACAGAGACAGAGACAGAGACAGAGACAGAGACAGGGACAGAGACAGAGACGGAGACAGAGACAGAGACAGAGGCAGCGACAGAGATGGAGACCGAGAGAGAGGCAGAGAGAGAGAGAGAGAGAGAGACAGAGTCAGAGACAGAGACAGTGACAGACACAGAGACAGAGACAGAGACAGAGAGAGAGACAGAGACAGAGACAGGGACAGGGACACAGACAGAGACAGAGACAAAGACGGAGACCGAGACGGAGACGAAGACAGAGACGGAGACAGAGACAGAGGCAGAGGCAGAGACAGAGAGTCAGAGTCAGAGACAGAGACCGTGACAGAAACAGAGACAGAGACAGAGACAGAGACAGAGACAGAGACAGAGACGGAGACAGAGACGGAGACGGAGACGGAGACGGAGACGGAGACGGAGACGGAGACGGAGACGGAGACGGAAACGGAGACGGAGACCGAGACAGAAACAGAGACGGAGACGGAGACGGAGACGGAGACAGAGACAGAGACGGAGACCGAGACAGAGACAGAGACAGAGACAGAGACAGAGACAGAGACAGAGACAGAGACAGAGACAGAGTCAGAGACAGTGACAGAGACAGAAACAGAGACAGAGACAGAGACAGAGTCAGCGACAGAGACAGTGACAGAAACAGAGACAGGGACAGAGACAGAGACGGAGACAGAGACAGAGACAGAGACGGAGATGGAGACCGAGAGAGAGGCAGAGAGAGAGAGAGAGAGAGAGACAGAGTCTGAGACAGAGACGGAGACAGAGACAGAAACAGAGACGGAGACAGAGACAGAGGCAGAGACAGAGACAGTGACACAAATAGAGACAGAGACAGAGACAGAGACAGAGACAGAGACAGAGACAGAGCCAGAGACAGAGACAGAGACAGAGACAGAGACAGAGACAGAGACAGAGACAGGGACAGAGACAGAGACAAAGACGGAGACAGAGACGGAGACAAAGACGGAGACTGAGACAGAGACAGAGACAAAGATAAAGACAGAGACAGAGACAGAGACAGAGACAGAGACAGAGACAGAGACAGAGAAAGAGACAGAGACAGAGACAGAGACGGAGACAGAGACGGAGACAAAGACGGAGACAGAGACAGAGGCAGAGACAAATATAAAGACAGAGACAGAGACAGAGACAGAGACAGAGCCAGAGACAGAGACAGAGAAAGAGACAGAGACAGAGACATAGACAGAGAGAGAGACAGAGAGAGAGTCAGAGACAGAGACAGAGACAGTGACAGGGACAGAGACGGAGACAGAGACAGACACAGAGACAGAGACAGAGACAGGGACAGGGACAGAGACAGAGACAGAGACAGAGACAGAGATACAGACAGGGGCAGAGACAGAGACAGTGACAGAGACAGAGACAGAGACAGAGACATAGACAGAGAGAGAGACAGAGACAGAGTCAGAGACAGAGACAGAGACAGTGACAGAGACAGAGACAGAGACAGAGACAGAGACAGAGACAGAGGCAGAGACAGAGACAGAGACAGAAACAGAGACAGGGACAGGGACAGAGACAGAGACAGAGACAGAGACAGAGACACAGACAGGGGCAGAGACAGAGACAGAGACATTGACAGAGACAGAGACATAGACAGAGAGAGAGACAGAGACATAGACAGAGACAGAGACAGAGACGGAGATAGAGACAGAGACTGAGACAGGGACAGAGACAGAGACAGAGACAGAGACAGAGACGTAGACAGAGAGAGAGACAGAGACAGAGTCAGAGACAGAGACAGAGACAGTGACAGGGACGGAGACAGAGACAGAGACAGAGACAGAGACAGAGACAGAGACAGAGACAGAGACAGAGACAGAGACAGAGACAGGGACAGGGACAGAGACAGAGACAGAGACAGAGACAGAGGCACAGACAGGGGCAGAGACAGAGACAGAGTCAGAGACAGAGACAGAGACAGTGACAGAGACAGAGACAGAGACAGACACAGAGACAGAGACAGAGACAGAGACAGGGACAGGGACAGAGACAGAGACAGAGACAGAGACAGGGAGAGGGACATAGACAGAGACAGAGACGGAGACCGAGACAGAGACAGAGACAGAGACAGAGACAGAGACAGAGACAGAGTCAGAGACAGTGACAGAGACAGAAACAGGGACAGAGACAGAGACAGAGACAGAGACGGAGACAGAGACAGAGGCAGAGACAGAGACAGAGACAGAGACAGGGAGAGGGACATAGACAGAGACAGAGACGGAGACCGAGACAGAGACAGAGACAGAGACAGAGACAGAGACAGAGACAGAGTCAGAGACAGTGACAGAGACAGAAACAGAGACAGAGACAGAGACAGAGACAGAGACGGAGACAGAGACAGAGGCAGAGACAGAGACAGTGACAGAAATAGAGACAGAGACAGAGACAGAGACAGAGACAGAGACAGAGACAGAGACAGAGACAGGCACAGGGACACACACAGAGGCAGAGACAGAGACAGAGACAGAGACAGAGACGGAGACGGAGACGGAGACGGAGACAGAGACAGAGACAGAGACAGAGACAGAGTCAGAGACAGTGACAGAGACAGAAACAGAGACAGAGACAGAGACAGAGACAGAGATGGAGACCGAGAGAGAGGCAGAGAGAGAGAGAGAGAGAGAGAGACAGAGTCAGAGACAGAGACAGTGACAGAGACAGAGACAGAGACAGAGACAGAGACAGAGACAGAGACAGAGACAGAGACAGAGACAGAAACAGAGACAGGGACAGGGACAGAGACAGAGACAGAGACAGAGACAGAGACAGAGTCAGAGACAGAGACAGAGACAGAAACAGAGACAGAGACAGAGACAGAGAGAGAGACAGACACAGAGACAGGGACAGGGACACAGACAGAGACAGAGACAGAGACGGAGACCGAGACGGAGACGAAGACAGAGACGGAGACAGAGACAGAGGCAGAGGCAGAGACAGAGACAGAGGCAGGGACAGAGACAGAGACAGAGACAGAGACAGAGACAGAGACAGAGACAGAGACAGAGTCAGAGACAGTGACAGAGACAGAAACAGAGACAGAGACAGAGACAGAGACAGAGACGGAGACAGAGACAGAGGCAGAGACAGAGACAGTGACAGAAATAGAGACAGAGACAGAGACAGAGACAGAGACAGAGACAGAGACAGAGACAGGGACAGAGACAGAGACAGAGACAGAGACAGAGACAGAGACAGAGACAGAGACAGAGACAGAGACAG
>OX243803.1:14900000-14905000 GCA_945859595.2 Megachile willughbiella | reverse complement strand
GACAGAGACGGAGATAGATACAGAGACTGAGACAGAGACAGAGACAGAGACAGAGACAGAGACAGAGACATAGACAGAGAGAGAGACAGAGACAGAGTCAGAGACAGAGACAGAGACAGTGACAGGGACGGAGACAGAGACAGAGACAGAGACAGAGATAGAGACAGAGACAGAGACAGAGACAGAGACAGAGACAGAGACAGAGACAGAGACATAGACAGAGAGAGAGACAGAGACAGAGTCAGAGACAGAGACAGAGACAGTGACAGGGACGGAGACAGATACAGAGACAGAGACAGAGACAGAGAAAGAGACAGAGACAGAGACAGAGACAGAGACAGGGACAGGGACAGAGACAGAGACAGAGACAGAGACAGAGGCACAGACAGGGGCAGAGACAGAGACAGAGTCAGAGACAGAGACAGAGACAGTGACAGAGACAGAGACAGAGACAGAGACAGAGACAGAGACAGAGACAGAGACAGGGACAGGGACAGAGACAGAGACAGAGACAGAGACAGGGAGAGGGACATAGACAGAGACAGAGACGGAGACCGAGACAGAGACAGAGACAGAGACAGAGACACACACAGAGGCAGAGACAGAGACAGAGACAGAGACAGAGACGGA
Organism: Megachile willughbiella; assembly: GCA_945859595.2. Lineage (NCBI taxonomy): Eukaryota > Metazoa > Arthropoda > Insecta > Hymenoptera > Megachilidae > Megachile > Megachile willughbiella. The sequence goes on along the minus strand of OX243803.1, from coordinate 14,904,370 downwards.
GACGGAGACGGAGACGGAGACAGAGACGGAGACCGAGACAGAGACAGAGACAGAGACAGAGACAGAGACAGAGACAGAGTCAGAGACAGTGACAGAGACAGAAACAGAGACAGAGACAGAGACAGAGACAGAGACGGAGACAGAGACAGAGACAGAGACAGAGATGGAGACCGAGAGAGAGGCAGAGAGAGAGAGAGAGAGAGAGACAGAGTCAGAGACAGAGACAGTGACAGGGTCAGAGACAGAGACAGAGACAGAGACAGAGACAGAGACAGAGACAGAAACAGAAACAGAGACAGGGACAGGGACAGAGACAGAGACAGAGACAGAGACAGAGACAGAGACAGAGTCAGAGACAGAGATAGAGACAGAAACAGAGACAGAGACAGAGACGGAGACAGAGACAGAGACAGAGACAGGGACAGGGACAGAGACAGAGACAGAGACAGAGACAGGGAGAGGGACATAGACAGAGACAGAGACGGAGACCGAGACAGAGACAGAGACAGAGACAGAGACAGAGACAGAGACAGAGTCAGAGACAGTGACAGAGACAGAAACAGAGACAGAGACAGAGACAGAGACAGAGACGGAGACAGAGACAGAGGCAGAGACAGAGACAGAGACAGAGACAGGGAGAGGGACATAGACAGAGACAGAGACGGAGACCGAGACAGAGACAGAGACAGAGACAGAGACAGAGACAGAGACAGAGACAGAGTCAGAGACAGTGACAGAGACAGAAACAGAGACAGAGACAGAGACAGAGACAGAGACGGAGACAGAGACAGAGGCAGAGACAGAGACAGTGACAGAAATAGAGACAGAGACAGAGACAGAGCAAGAGACAGAGACAGAGACAGAGACAGGGACAGAGACAGTGACAGGGACGGAGACAGAGACAGAGACAGAGACAGAGATAGAGACAGAGACAGAGACAGAGACAGAGACAGAGACAGGGACAGGGACAGAGACAGAAATAGAGACAGAGACAGAGACAGAGACAGAGACAGAGACAGAGACAGAGACAGGGACAGAGACAGTGACAGGGACGGAGACAGAGACAGAGACAGAGACAGAGACAGAGACAGAGACAGAGACAGAGACAGGGACAGGGACAGAGACAGAGACAGAGACAGAGACAGGGAGAGGGACATAGACAGAGACAGAGACGGAGACCGAGACAGAGACAGAGACAGAGACAGAGACAGAGACAGAGACAGAGTCAGAGACAGTGACAGAGACAGAAACAGAGACTGAGACAGAGACAGAGACAGAGACGGAGACAGAGACAGAGACAGAGACAGAGATGGAGACCGAGAGAGAGGCAGAGAGAGAGAGAGAGAGAGAGACAGAGTCAGAGACAGAGACAGTGACAGGGTCAGAGACAGAGACAGAGACAGAGACAGAGACAGAGACAGAGACAGAGACAGAAACAGAAACAGAGACAGGGACAGGGACAGAGACAGAGACAGAGACAGAGACAGAGACAGAGACAGAGTCAGAGACAGAGATAGAGACAGAAACAGAGACAGAGACAGAGACGGAGACAGAGACAGAGACAGAGACAGGGACAGGGACAGAGACAGAGACAGAGACAGAGACAGGGAGAGGGACATAGACAGAGACAGAGACGGAGACCGAGACAGAGACAGAGACAGAGACAGAGACAGAGACAGAGACAGAGTCAGAGACAGTGACAGAGACAGAAACAGAGACAGAGACAGAGACAGAGACAGAGACGGAGACAGAGACAGAGGCAGAGACAGAGACAGAGACAGAGACAGGGAGAGGGACATAGACAGAGACAGAGACGGAGACCGAGACAGAGACAGAGACAGAGACAGAGACAGAGACAGAGACAGAGACAGAGTCAGAGACAGTGACAGAGACAGAAACAGAGACAGAGACAGAGACAGAGACAGAGACGGAGACAGAGACAGAGGCAGAGACAGAGACAGTGACAGAAATAGAGACAGAGACAGAGACAGAGCAAGAGACAGAGACAGAGACAGAGACAGGGACAGAGACAGTGACAGGGACGGAGACAGAGACAGAGACAGAGACAGAGATAGAGACAGAGACAGAGACAGAGACAGAGACAGAGACAGGGACAGGGACAGAGACAGAGACAGAGACAGAGACAGAGACACAGACAGGGGCAGAGACAGAGACAGAGTCAGAGACAGAGACAGAGACAGAGACAGTGACAGAGACAGAGACAGAGACAGAGACAGAGACAGAGACAGAGACAGGGACAGGGACAGAGACAGAGACAGAGACAGAGACAGGGAGAGGGACATAGACAGAGACAGAGACGGAGACCGAGACAGAGACAGAGACAGAGACAGAGACAGAGACAGAGACAGAGTCAGAGACAGTGACAGAGACAGAAACAGAGACAGAGACAGAGACAGAGACAGAGACAGAGACGGAGACAGAGACAGAGACAGAGACAGAGATGGAGACCGAGAGAGAGGCAGAGAGAGAGAGAGAGAGAGAGACAGAGTCAGAGACAGAGACAGTGACAGGGTCAGAGACAGAGACAGAGACAGAGACAGAGACAGAGACAGAGACAGAGACAGAGACAGAGACAGAAACAGAAACAGAGACAGGGACAGGGACAGAGACAGAGACAGAGACAGAGACAGAGACAGAGTCAGAGACAGAGACAGAGACAGAAACAGAGACAGAGACAGAGACAGAGAGAGAGACAGACACAGAGACAGGGACAGGGACACAGACAGAGACAGAGACAGAGACGGTGACCGAGACGGAGACGAAGACAGAGACGGAGACAGAGACAGAGGCAGAGGCAGAGGCAGAGACAGAGACAGAGGCAGGGACAGAGACAGAGACAGAGACAGAGACAGAGACACAGACAGGGGCAGAGACAGAGACAGAGACAGAGACAGAGACAGAGACAGAGACATAGACAGAGAGAGAGACAGAGACATAGACAGAGACAGAGACAGAGACGGAGACAGAGACAGAGACAGAGACAGAGACAGAGACAGAGACAGAGACAGAGACAGAGACAGAGACAGAGACGGAGACAGAGACGGAGGCGGAGACGGAGACGGAGACAGAGACAGAAACAGAGACGGAGACAGAGACAGAGGCAGAGACAGAGACAGTGACAGAAATAGAGACAGAGACAGAGTCAGAGACAGAGACAGAGACGGAGACAGAGACAGAGACAGAGAGAGAGACAGACACAGAGACAGGGACAGGGACACAGACAGAGACAGAGACAGAGACGGAGACCGAGACGGAGACGAAGACAGAGACGGAGACAGAGACAGAGGCAGAGGCAGAGACAGAGACAGAGGCAGGGACAGAGACAGAGACGGAGACAGAGACAGAAACAGAGACGGAGACAGAGACAGAGGCAGAGACAGAGACAGTGACAGAAATAGAGACAGAGACAGAGACAGAGACAGAGACAGAGACAGAGACAGAGACAGAGACAGAGACAGAGACAGAGACAGAGACAGAGACACACACAGAGGCAGAGACAGAGACAGAGACAGAGACAGAGACGGAGACGGAGACGGAGACGGAGACGGAGACGGAGACCGAGACAGAGACAGAGACCGAGACAGAGAAGGAGACAGAGACAGAAACAGAGACGGAGACAGAGAGAGAGGCAGAGACAGAGACAGAGACAGAGACAGAGTCAGAGACAGAGACAGTGACAGAAATAGAGACAGAGACAGAGACAGAGACAGAGACAGAGACAGAGACAGAGACAGAGACAGAGACAGAGACAGAGACAGAGACAGAGACAGAGACAGAGACAGAGACAGAGACAGAGACAGAGACAGAGACAGAGACAGAAACAGAGACAGGGACAGGGACAGAGACAGAGACAGAGACAGAGACAGAGACACAGACAGGGGCAGAGACAGAGACAGCGACAGAGACAGAGACAGAGACATAGACAGAGAGAGAGACAGAGACATAGACAGAGACAGAGACAGAGACGGAGATAGATACAGAGACTGAGACAGAGACAGAGATAGAGACAGAGACAGAGACAGAGACATAGACAGAGAGAGAGACAGAGACAGAGCCAGAGACAGAGACAGAGACAGTGACAGGGACGGAGACAGAGACAGAGACAGAGACAGAGATAGAGACAGAGACAGAGACAGAGACAGAGACAGAGATAGAGACAGAGACAGAGACAGAGACATAGACAGAGAGAGAGACAGAGACAGAGTCAGAGACAGAGACAGAGACAGTGACAGGGACGGAGACAGAGACAGAGACAGAGACAGAGACAGAGAAAGAGACAGAGACAGAGACAGAGACAGAGACAGGGACAGGGACAGAGACAGAGACAGAGACAGAGACAGAGGCACAGA
>OX243803.1:14885000-14887500 GCA_945859595.2 Megachile willughbiella | reverse complement strand
CAGAGACAGAGACAGAGACAGAGTCAGAGACAGAGACAGTGACAGAAATAGAGACAGAGACAGAGACAGAGACAGAGACAGAGACAGAGACAGAGACAGAGACAGAGACAGAGACAGAGACAGGGACAGGGACAGACACAGAGACAGAGACAGAGACAGGGAGAGGGACATAGACAGAGACAGAGACGGAGACCGAGACAGAGACAGAGACAGAGACAGAGACAGAGACAGAGACAGAGACAGAGTCAGAGACAGTGACAGAGACAGAAACAGAGACAGAGACAGAGACAGAGACAGAGACGGAGACAGAGACAGAGACAGAGACAGAGATGGAGACCGAGAGAGAGGCAGAGAGAGAGAGAGAGAGAGAGACAGAGTCAGAGACAGAGACAGTGACAGAGACAGAGGCAGAGACAGAGACAGAGACAGAGACAGAAACAGAAACAGAGACAGGGACAGGGACAGAGACAGAGACAGAGACAGAGGCAGAGACAGAGTCAGAGACAGAGACAGAGACAGAAACAGAGACAGAGACAGAGACAGAGAGAGAGACAGACACAGAGACAGGGACAGGGACACAGACAGAGACAGAGACAGAGACGGAGACCGAGACGGAGACGAAGACAGAGACGGAGACAGAGACAGAGGCAGAGGCAGAGACAGAGACAGAGGCAGGGACAGAGACAGAGACGGAGACAGAGACAGAGGCAGAGGCAGAGACAGAGACAGAGGCAGGGACAGAGACAGAGACAGAGACAGAGACAGAGACACAGACAGGGGCAGAGACAGAGACAGAGACAGAGACAGAGACAGAGACATAGACAGAGAGAGAGACAGAGACATAGACAGAGACAGAGACAGAGACGGAGACAGAGACAGAGACAGAGACAGAGACAGAGACAGAGACAGAGACAGAGACAGAGACAGAGACAGGGACAGAGACAGAGACAAAGACGGAGACAGAGACGGAGACAAAGACGGAGACAGAGACAGAGACAGAGACAAAGATAAAGACAGAGACAGAGACAGAGACAGAGACAGAGACAGAGACAGAGACAGAGACAGAGAAAGAGACATAGACAGAGACAGAGACGGTAACAGAGACGGAGACAAAGACGGAGACAGAGACAGAGGCAGAGACAAATATAAAGACAGAGACAGAGACAGAGACAGAGACAGAGACAGAGCCAGAGACAGAGACAGAGAAAGAGACAGAGACAGAGACATAGACAGAGAGAGAGACAGAGAGAGAGTCAGAGACAGAGACAGAGACAGTGACAGGGACAGAGACGGAGACAGAGACAGACACAGAGACAGAGACAGAGACAGGGACAGGGACAGAGACAGAGACAGAGACAGAGACAGAGATACAGACAGGGGCAGAGACAGAGACAGTGACAGAGACAGAGACAGAGACAGAGACATAGACAGAGAGAGAGACAGAGACAGAGTCAGAGACAGAGACAGAGACACTGACAGAGACAGAGACAGAGACAGAGACAGAGACAGAGACAGAGGCAGAGACAGAGACAGAGACAGAGACAGAGACAGAGACAGAAACAGAGACAGGGACAGGGACAGAGACAGAGACAGAGACAGAGACAGAGACACAGACAGGGGCAGAGACAGAGACAGAGACAGAGACAGAGACAGAGACATAGACAGAGAGAGAGACAGAGACATAGACAGAGACAGAGACAGAGACGGAGATAGAGACAGAGACTGAGACAGAGACAGAGACAGAGACAGAGACAGAGACAGAGACATAGACAGAGAGAGAGACAGAGACAGAGTCAGAGACAGAGACAGAGACAGTGACAGGAACGGAGACAGAGACAGAGACAGAGACAGAGACAGAGACAGAGACAGGGACAGGGACAGAGACAGAGACAGAGACAGAGACAGAGGCACAGACAGAGGCAGAGACAGAGACAGAGTCAGAGACAGAGACAGAGACAGTGACAGAGACAGAGACAGAGGCAGAGACAGAGACAGAGACAGAGACAGAGACAGGGACAGGGACAGAGACAGAGACAGAGACAGAGACAGGGAGAGGGACATAGACAGAGACAGAGACGGAGACCGAGACAGAGACAGAGACAGAGACAGAGACAGAGACAGAGACAGAGATGGAGACCGAGAGAGAGGCAGAGAGGGAGAGAGAGAGAGAGACAGAGTCAGAGACAGAGACGGAGACAGAGACAGAAACAGAGACGGAGACAGAGACATAGGCAGAGACAGAGACAGTGACAGAAATAGAGACAGAGACAGAGACAGAGACAGAGACAGAGACAGAGACAGAGACAGAGACAGACAAAGAGACAGAGACAGAGACAGAGACAGAGACAGGGACAGGGACAGAGACAGAGACAGAGACAGAGACAGAGGCACAGACAGGGGCAGAGACAGAGACAGAGTCAGAGACAGAGACAGAGACAGTGACAGAGACAGAGACAGAGACAGAGACAGAGACAGAGACAGAGACAGAGACAGGGACAGG
>OX243803.1:14855000-14862500 GCA_945859595.2 Megachile willughbiella | reverse complement strand
CAGTGACAGAGACAGAAACAGAGACAGAGACAGAGACAGAGTCAGCGACAGAGACAGTGACAGAAACAGAGACAGGGACAGAGACAGAGACGGAGACAGAGACAGAGACAGAGACAGAGATGGAGACCGAGAGAGAGGCAGAGAGATAGAGAGAGAGAGACACAGAGTCAGAGACAGAGACAGTGACAGAGACAGAGACAGAGACAGAGACAGAGACAGAGACAGAGACAGAGACAGAGACAGAGACAGGGACAGGGACAGAGACAGAGACAGAGACAGAGACAGGGAGAGGGACATAGACAGAGACAGAGACGGAGACCGAGACAGAGACAGAGACAGAGACAGAGACAGAGAGAGAGACAGACACAGAGACAGGGACAGGGACACAGACAGAGACAGAGACAGAGACGGAGACCGAGACGGAGACGAAGACAGAGACGGAGACAGAGACAGAGGCAGAGGCAGAGACAGAGACAGAGGCAGGGACAGAGACAGAGACAGAGACAGAGACAGAGACACAGACAGGGGCAGAGACAGAGACAGAGACAGAGACAGAGACAGAGACAGAGACAGAGACAGAGACAGAGACAGAGACAGAGACAGAGACAGAGACAGAGACAGAGACAGAGACAGAGACAGAGACAGAGACAGAGACAGAGACAGAGACAGAGACAGAGACAGAGACAGAGACAGAGACAGGGACAGAGACACAGGCGGAGACGGAGACGAAGACAGAGACGGAGACAGAGACAGAGGCAGAGGCAGAGACAGAGACAGAGGCAGGGACAGAGACAGAGACAGAGACAGAGACAGAGACAGAGGCAGAGACAGAGACAGTGACAGAAATAGAGACAGAGACAGAGACAGAGACAGAGACAGAGACAGAGACAGAGACAGAGATGGAGACCGAGAGAGAGGCAGAGAGAGAGAGAGAGAGAGAGACAGAGTCAGAGACAGAGACGGAGACAGAGACAGAAACAGAGACGGAGACAGAGACAGAGGCAGAGACAGAGACAGTGACAGAAATAGAGACAGAGACAGAGACAGAGACAGAGACAGAGACAGAGACAGAGACAGAGACACACACAGAGGCAGAGACAGAGACAGAGACAGAGACAGAGACGGAGACGGAGACGGAGACGGAGACGGAGACGGAGACGGAGACCGAGACAGAGACAGAGACCGAGACAGAGAAGGAGACAGAGACAGAAACAGAGACGGAGACAGAGAGAGAGGCAGAGACAGAGACAGAGACAGAGACAGAGTCAGAGACAGAGACAGTGACAGAGACAGAGACAGAGACAGAGACAGAGACAGAGACAGAGACAGAGACAGAGACAGAGACAGAGACAGAGACAGAGACAGAGACAGAGACAGAGACAGAGACAGAAACAGAGACAGGGACAGGGACAGAGACAGAGACAGAGACAGAGACAGAGACACAGACAGGGGCAGAGACAGAGACAGAGACAGAGACAGAGACAGAGACATAGACAGAGAGAGAGACAGAGACATAGACAGAGACAGAGACAGAGACGGAGATAGATACAGAGACTGAGACAGAGACAGAGACAGAGACAGAGACATAGACAGAGAGAGAGACAGAGACATAGTCAGAGACAGAGACAGAGACAGTGACAGGGACGGAGACAGAGACAGAGACAGAGACAGAGATAGAGACAGGGACAGAGACAGAGACAGAGACAGAGACAGGGACAGGGACAGAGACAGAGACAGAGACAGAGACAGAGGCACAGACAGGGGCAGAGACAGAGACAGAGTCAGAGACAGAGACAGAGACAGTGACAGAGACAGAGACAGAGACAGAGACAGAGACAGAGACAGAGACAGGGACAGGGACAGAGACAGAGACAGAGACAGAGACAGGGAGAGGGACATAGACAGAGACAGAGACGGAGACCGAGACAGAGACAGAGACAGAGACAGAGACAGAGACAGAGACAGAGTCAGAGACAGTGACAGAGACAGAAACAGAGACAGAGACAGAGACAGAGACAGAGACGGAGACAGAGACAGAGACAGAGACAGAGATGGAGACCGAGAGAGAGGCAGAGAGAGAGAGAGAGAGAGAGACAGAGTCAGAGACAGAGACAGTGACAGAGACAGAGACAGAGACAGAGACAGAGACAGAGACAGAGACAGAGACAGAGACAGAAACAGAAACAGAGACAGGGACAGGGACAGAGACAGAGACAGAGACAGAGACGGAGACAGAGACGGAGGCGGAGACGGAGACGGAGACAGAGACGGAGACAGAGACAGAGACAGAGACAGAGATGGAGACCGAGAGAGAGGCAGAGAGATAGAGAGAGAGAGACACAGAGTCAGAGACAGAGACAGTGACAGAGACAGAGACAGAGACAGAGACAGAGACAGAGACAGAGACAGAGACAGAGACAGAGACAGAGACAGGGACAGGGACAGAGACAGAGACAGAGACAGAGACAGGGAGAGGGACATAGACAGAGACAGAGACGGAGACCGAGACAGAGACAGAGACAGAGACAGAGACAGAGAGAGAGACAGACACAGAGACAGGGACAGGGACACAGACAGAGACAGAGACAGAGACGGAGACCGAGACGGAGACGAAGACAGAGACGGAGACAGAGACAGAGGCAGAGGCAGAGACAGAGACAGAGGCAGGGACAGAGACAGAGACAGAGACAGAGACAGAGACACAGACAGGGGCAGAGACAGAGACAGAGACAGAGACAGAGACAGAGACAGAGACAGAGACAGAGACAGAGACAGAGACAGAGACAGAGACAGAGACAGAGACAGAGACAGAGACAGAGACAGAGACAGAGACAGAGACAGAGACAGAGACAGAGACAGAGACAGAGACAGAGACAGAGACAGGGACAGAGACACAGGCGGAGACGGAGACGAAGACAGAGACGGAGACAGAGACAGAGGCAGAGGCAGAGACAGAGACAGAGGCAGGGACAGAGACAGAGACAGAGACAGAGACAGAGACAGAGGCAGAGACAGAGACAGTGACAGAAATAGAGACAGAGACAGAGACAGAGACAGAGACAGAGACAGAGACAGAGACAGAGATGGAGACCGAGAGAGAGGCAGAGAGAGAGAGAGAGAGAGAGACAGAGTCAGAGACAGAGACGGAGACAGAGACAGAAACAGAGACGGAGACAGAGACAGAGGCAGAGACAGAGACAGTGACAGAAATAGAGACAGAGACAGAGACAGAGACAGAGACAGAGACAGAGACAGAGACACACACAGAGGCAGAGACAGAGACAGAGACAGAGACAGAGACGGAGACGGAGACGGAGACGGAGACGGAGACGGAGACGGAGACGGAGACCGAGACAGAGACAGAGACCGAGACAGAGAAGGAGACAGAGACAGAAACAGAGACGGAGACAGAGAGAGAGGCAGAGACAGAGACAGAGACAGAGACAGAGTCAGAGACAGAGACAGTGACAGAGACAGAGACAGAGACAGAGACAGAGACAGAGACAGAGACAGAGACAGAGACAGAGACAGAGACAGAGACAGAGACAGAGACAGAGACAGAGACAGAAACAGAGACAGGGACAGGGACAGAGACAGAGACAGAGACAGAGACAGAGACACAGACAGGGGCAGAGACAGAGACAGAGACAGAGACAGAGACAGAGACATAGACAGAGAGAGAGACAGAGACATAGACAGAGACAGAGACAGAGACGGAGATAGATACAGAGACTGAGACAGAGACAGAGACAGAGACAGAGACATAGACAGAGAGAGAGACAGAGACAGAGTCAGAGACAGAGACAGAGACAGTGACAGGGACGGAGACAGAGACAGAGACAGAGACAGAGATAGAGACAGGGACAGAGACAGAGACAGAGACAGAGACAGGGACAGGGACAGAGACAGAGACAGAGACAGAGACAGAGGCACAGACAGGGGCAGAGACAGAGACAGAGTCAGAGACAGAGACAGAGACAGTGACAGAGACAGAGACAGAGACAGAGACAGAGACAGAGACAGAGACAGAGACAGGGACAGGGACAGAGACAGAGACAGAGACAGAGACAGGGAGAGGGACATAGACAGAGACAGAGACGGAGACCGAGACAGAGACAGAGACAGAGACAGAGACAGAGACAGAGACAGAGTCAGAGACAGTGACAGAGACAGAAACAGAGACAGAGACAGAGACAGAGACAGAGACGGAGACAGAGACAGAGACAGAGACAGAGATGGAGACCGAGAGAGAGGCAGAGAGAGAGAGAGAGAGAGAGACAGAGTCAGAGACAGAGACAGTGACAGAGACAGAGACAGAGACAGAGACAGAGACAGAGACAGAGACAGAGACAGAGACAGAAACAGAAACAGAGACAGGGACAGGGACAGAGACAGAGACAGAGACAGAGACGGAGACAGAGACGGAGGCGGAGACGGAGACGGAGACGGAGACGGAGACGGAGACGGAGACGGAGACGGAGACGGAGACAGAGGCAGAGACAGAGACAGAGACAGAGACAGTGACAGAAATAGAGACAGAGACAGAGACAGAGACAGAGACAGAGACAGAGACAGAGACAGAGACAGAGACAGAGACAGAGACAGAGACAGAGACAGAGACAGAGACAGAGACAGAGACAGAGACAGAGACAGAGACAGAGACAGAGACAGAGACAGAGACAGAGACAGAGACAGAGATGGAGACCGAGAGGGAGGCAGAGAGAGAGAGAGACAGAGAGAGACAGAGTCAGAGACAGAGACGGAGACAGAGACAGAAACAGAGACGGAGACAGAGACAGAGGCAGAGACAGAGACAGTGACAGAAATAGAGACAGAGACAGAGACAGAGACAGAGACAGAGACAGAGACAGAGACAGAGACAGAGACAGAGACAGAGACACACACAGAGGCAGAGACAGAGACAGAGACAGAGACAGAGACGGAGACGGAGACGGAGACGGAGACGGAGACGGAGACGGAGACGGAGACGGAGACGGAGACCGAGACAGAAACAGAGACCGAGACAGAGAAGGAGACAGAGACAGAAACAGAGACGGAGACAGAGAGAGAGGCAGAGACAGAGACAGAGACAGAGACAGAGTCAGAGACGGAGACAGTGACAGAGACAGAGACAGAGACAGAGACAGAGACAGAGACGCACACAGAGGCAGAGACAGAGACAGAGACAGAGACAGAGACGGAGACGGAGACGGAGACGGAGACAGAGACGGAGACCGAGACAGAGACAGAGACAGAGACAGAGACAGAGACAGAGACAGAGTCAGAGACAGTGACAGAGACAGAAACAGAGACAGAGACAGAGACAGAGACAGAGACGGAGACAGAGACAGAGACATAGACAGAGATGGAGACCGAGAGAGAGGCAGAGAGAGAGAGAGAGAGAGAGACAGAGTCAGAGACAGAGACAGAGACAGAGACAGAGACGGAGACAGAGACAGAGACAGAGACAGAGATGGAGACCGAGAGAGAGGCAGAGAGAGAGAGAGAGAGAGAGACAGAGTCAGAGACAGAGACAGTGACAGAGACAGAGACAGAGACAGAGACAGAGACAGAGACAGAGACAGAGACAGAGAGAGAAACAGAAACAGAGACAGGGACAGGGAGAGGGACATAGACAGAGACAGAGACGGAGACCGAGACAGAGACAGAGACAGAGACAGAGACAGAGACAGAGACAGAGACAGAGTCAGAGACAGTGACAGAGACAGAAACAGAGACAGAGACAGAGACAGAGACAGAGACGGAGACAGAGACAGAGGCATAGACAGAGACAGAGACAGAGACAGGGAGAGGGACATAGACAGAGACAGAGACGGAGACCGAGACAGAGACAGAGACAGAGACAGAGACAGAGTCAGAGACAGAGTCAGAGACAGTGACAGAGACAGAAACAGAGACAGAGACAGAGACAGAGACAGAGACGGAGACAGAGACAGAGGCAGAGACAGAGACAGTGACAGAAATAGAGACAGAGACAGAGACAGAGACAGAGACAGAGACAGAGACAGAGACAGAGACAGGGACAGAGACAGAGACAGAGACAGAGACAGAGACAGAGACAGAGACAGAGACAGAGACAGAGACAGAGACAGAGACAGGGACAGAGACAGAGACGGAGACAGAGACAGAGACAGGCACAGGGACACACACAGAGGCAGAGACAGAGACAGAGACAGAGACAGAGACGGAGACGGAGACGGAGACGGAGACAGAGACAGAGACAGAGACAGAGACAGAGACAGAGTCAGAGACAGTGACAGAGACAGAAACAGAGACAGAGACAGAGACAGAGACAGAGATGGAGACGGAGACCGAGACAGAGACAGAGACAGAGACAGAGACAGAGACAGAGACAGAGTCAGAGACAGTGACAGAGACAGAAACAGAGACAGAGACAGAGACAGAGACAGAGACGGAGACAGAAACAGAGACGGAGACAGAGACAGAGGCAGAGACAGAGACAGTGACAGAAATAGAGACAGAGACAGAGACAGAGACAGAGACAGAGACAGAGACAGAGACAGAGACAGAGACAGAGACAGAGACAGAGACAGAGACAGAGACAGAGACAGAGACAGAGACAGAGACAGAGACAGAGACAGAGACAGAGACAGAGATGGAGACCGAGAGGGAGGCAGAGAGAGAGAGAGAGAGAGAGACAGAGTCAGAGACAGAGACGGAGACAGAGACAGAAACAGAGACGGAGACAGAGACAGAGGCAGAGACAGAGACAGAGACAGAGACAGTGACAGAAATAGAGACAGAGACAGAGACAGAGACAGAGACAGAGACAGAGACAGAGACAGAGACAGAGACAGAGACAGAGACACACACAGAGGCAGAGACAGAGACAGAGACAGAGACAGAGACAGAGACAGGGACAGGGACAGAGACAGAGACAGAGACAGAGACAGAGGCACAGACAGGGGCAGAGACAGAGACAGAGTCAGAGACAGAGACAGAGACAGTGACAGAGACAGAGACAGAGACAGAGACAGAGACAGGGACAGGGACAGAGACAGAGACAGAGACAGAGACAGGGAGAGGGACATAGACAGAGACAGAGACGGAGACCGAGACAGAGACAGAGACAGAGACAGAGACAGAGACAGAGACAGAGTCAGAGACAGTGACAGAGACAGAAACAGAGACAGAGACAGAGACAGAGACAGAGACGGAGACAGAGACAGAGACAGAGACAGAGATGGAGACCGAGAGAGAGACAGAGACAGAGTCAGAGACAGAGACAGAGACAGAAACAGAGACAGAGACAGAGACAGAGAGAGACAGACACAGAGACAGGGACAGGGACACAGACAGAGACAGAGACAGAGACGGAGACCGAGACGGAGACGAAGACAGAGACGGAGACAGAGACAGAGGCAGAGGCAGAGACAGAGACAGAGGCAGGGACAGAGACAGAGACAGAGACAGAGACAGAGACACAGACAGGGGCAGAGACAGAGACAGAGACAGAGA
>OX243803.1:14837500-14845000 GCA_945859595.2 Megachile willughbiella | reverse complement strand
ACAGAGACAGAGATGGAGACCGAGAGAGAGGCAGAGAGAGAGAGAGAGAGAGAGACAGAGTCAGAGACAGAGACGGAGACAGAGACAGAAACAGAGACGGAGACAGAGACAGAGGCAGAGACAGAGACAGTGACAGAAATAGAGACAGAGACAGAGACAGAGACAGAGACAGAGACAGAGACAGAGACAGAGACAGAGACAGAGACAGAGACACACACAGAGGCAGAGACAGAGACAGAGACAGAGACAGAGACGGAGACGGAGACGGAGACGGAGACGGAGACGGAGACCGAGACAGAGACAGAGACCGAGACAGAGAAGGAGACAGAGACAGAAACAGAGACGGAGACAGAGAGAGAGGCAGAGACAGAGACAGAGACAGAGACAGAGTCAGAGACAGAGACAGTGACAGAAATAGAGACAGAGACAGAGACAGAGACAGAGACAGAGACAGAGACAGAGACAGAGACAGAGATAGAGACAGAGACATAGACAGAGAGAGAGACAGAGACAGAGTCAGAGACAGAGACAGAGGCAGTGACAGGGACGGAGACAGAGACAGAGACAGAGACAGAGACAGAGACAGAGACAGAGACAGAGACAGAGACAGAGACAGAGACAGAGACAGAGACAGAGACAGAGACAGAGACAGAGACAGAGACAGAGACAGAGACAGAGACAGAGACAGAGACAGAGACAGAGACAGAGACAGAGGCAGAGACAGAGACAGTGACAGAAATAGAGACAGAGACAGAGACAGAGACAGAGACAGAGACAGAGACAGAGACAGAGACGGAGACAGAGACAGAGACAGAGACAGAGACAGAGACAGAGACAGAGACAGAGGCAGAGACAGAGACAGAGACAGGGACAGAGACAGAGACAGAGACAGAGACAGAGACAGGGACAGGGACAGAGACAGAGACAGAGACAGAGACAGAGACAGAGTCAGAGACAGAGACAGAGACAGAAACAGAGACAGAGACAGAGACAGAGAGAGAGACAGACACAGAGACAGGGACAGGGACACAGACAGAGACAGAGACAGAGACGGAGACCGAGACGGAGACGAAGACAGAGACGGAGAAAGAGACAGAGGCAGAGGCAGAGACAGAGACAGAGGCAGGGACAGAGACAGAGACAGAGACAGAGACAGAGACACAGACAGGGGCAGAGACAGAGACAGAGACAGAGACAGAGACGGAGACAGAGACAGAAACAGAGACGGAGACAGAGACAGAGGCAGAGACAGAGACAGTGACAGAAATAGAGACAGAGACAGAGACAGAGACAGAGACAGAGACAGAGACAGAGACAGAGGCAGAGACAGAGACAGAGATAGAGACAGAGACAGAGACACACACAGAGGCAGAGACAGAGACAGAGACAGAGACAGAGACGGAGACGGAGACGGAGACGGAGACGGAGACAGAGACAGAGACAGAGACAGAGACAGGGAGAGGGACATAGACAGAGACAGAGACGGAGACCGAGACAGAGACAGAGACAGAGACAGAGACAGAGACAGAGACAGAGACAGAGTCAGAGACAGTGACAGAGACAGAAACAGAGACAGTGACAGAGACAGAGACAGAGACGGAGACAGAGACAGAGACAGAGACAGAGATGGAGACCGAGAGAGAGGCAGAGAGAGAGAGAGAGAGAGAGACAGAGTCAGAGACAGAGACAGTGACAGAGACAGAGACAGAGACAGAGACAGAGACAGAGACAGAGACAGAGACAGAGACAGAAACAGAAACAGAGACAGGGACAGGGACAGAGACAGAGACAGAGACAGAGACAGAGACAGAGACAGAGTCAGAGACAGAGACAGAGACAGAAACAGAGACAGAGACAGAGACAGAGAGAGAGACAGACACAGAGACAGGGAGAGGGACACAGACAGAGACAGAGACAGAGACGGAGACCGAGACGGAGACGAAGACAGAGACGGAGACAGAGACAGAGGCAGAGGCAGAGACAGAGACAGAGGCAGGGACAGAGACAGAGACAGAGACAGAGACAGAGACAGAGACAGAGACACAGACAAGGGCAGAGACAGAGACAGAGACAGAGACAGAGACAGAGACATAGACAGAGAGAGAGACAGAGACATAGACAGAGACAGAGACAGAGACGGAGACAGAGACAGAGACAGAGACAGAGACAGAGACAGAGACAGAGACAGAGACGGAGACAGAGACGGAGGCGGAGACGGAGACGGGACGGAGACGGAGACGGAGACGGAGACGGAGACGGAGACGGAGACAGAGACAGAAACAGAGACGGAGACAGAGACAGAGGCAGAGACAGAGACAGTGACAGAAATAGAGACAGAGACAGAGACAGAGACAGAGACAGAGACAGAGACAGAGACAGAGACAGAGACAGAGACAGAGACAGAGACAGAGACAGAGACAGAGACAGAGACAGAGATGGAGACCGAGAGAGAGGCAGAGAGAGAGAGAGAGAGTGAGACAGAGTCAGAGACAGAGACGGAGACAGAGACAGAAACAGAGACGGAGACAGAGACAGAGGCAGAGACAGAGACAGTGACAGAAATAGAGACAGAGACAGAGACAGAGACAGAGACAGAGACAGAGACAGAGACAGAGACAGAGACAGAGACAGAGACAGAGACAGAGACACACACAGAGGCAGAGACAGAGACAGAGACAGAGACAGAGACGGAGACGGAGACGGAGACGGAGACGGAGACGGAGACAGAGACAGAAACAGAGACGGAGACAGAGACAGAGGCAGAGACAGAGACAGTGACAGAAATAGAGACAGAGACAGAGACAGAGACAGAGACAGAGACAGAGACAGAGACAGAGACAGAGACAGAGACAGAGACAGAGACAGAGACAGAGACAGAGACAGAGATGGAGACCGAGAGAGAGGCAGAGAGAGAGAGAGAGAGAGAGACAGAGTCAGAGACAGAGACGGAGACAGAGACAGAAACAGAGACGGAGACAGAGACAGAGGCAGAGACAGAGACAGTGACAGAAATAGAGACAGAGACAGAGACAGAGACAGAGACAGAGACAGAGACAGAGACAGAGACAGAGACAGAGACAGAGACAGAGACAGAGACACACACAGAGGCAGAGACAGAGACAGAGACAGAGACAGAGACGGAGACGGAGACGGAGACGGAGACGGAGACGGAGACCGAGACAGAGACAGAGACCGAGACAGAGAAGGAGACAGAGACAGAAACAGAGACGGAGACAGAGAGAGAGGCAGAGACAGAGACAGAGACAGAGACAGAGTCAGAGACAGAGACAGTGACAGAAATAGAGACAGAGACAGAGACAGAGACAGAGACAGAGACAGAGACAGAGACAGAGACAGAGACAGAGACAGAGACACACACAGAGGCAGAGACAGAGACAGAGACAGAGACAGAGACGGAGACGGAGACGGAGACGGAGACGGAGACGGAGACAGAGACAGAAACAGAGACGGAGACAGAGACAGAGGCAGAGACAGAGACAGTGACAGAAATAGAGACAGAGACAGAGACAGAGACAGAGACAGAGACAGAGACAGAGACAGAGACAGAGACAGAGACAGAGACAGAGACAGAGACAGAGACAGAGACAGAGACAGAGATGGAGACCGAGAGAGAGGCAGAGAGAGAGAGAGAGAGAGAGACAGAGTCAGAGACAGAGACGGAGACAGAGACAGAAACAGAGACGGAGACAGAGACAGAGGCAGAGACAGAGACAGTGACAGAAATAGAGACAGAGACAGAGACAGAGACAGAGACAGAGACAGAGACAGAGACAGAGACAGAGACAGAGACAGAGACACACACAGAGGCAGAGACAGAGACAGAGACAGAGACAGAGACGGAGACGGAGACGGAGACGGAGACGGAGACGGAGACCGAGACAGAGACAGAGACCGAGACAGAGAAGGAGACAGAGACAGAAACAGAGACGGAGACAGAGAGAGAGGCAGAGACAGAGACAGAGACAGAGACAGAGTCAGAGACAGAGACAGTGACAGAAATAGAGACAGAGACAGAGACAGAGACAGAGACAGAGACAGAGACAGAGACAGAGACAGAGACAGAGACAGAGACAGAGACATAGACAGAGAGAGAGACAGAGACAGAGTCAGAGACAGAGACAGAGGCAGTGACAGGGACGGAGACAGAGACAGAGACAGAGACAGAGACAGAGACAGAGACAGAGACAGAGACAGAGACAGAGACAGAGACAGAGACAGAGACAGAGACAGAGACAGAGACAGAGACAGAGACAGAGACAGAGACAGAGACAGAGACAGAGACAGAGACAGAGACAGGGACAGAGACAGAGACAGAGACAGAGACAGAGACAGGGACAGAGACAGAGACGGAGACAGAGACAGAGACAGGCACAGGGACACACACAGAGGCAGAGACAGAGACAGAGACAGAGACAGAGACGGAGACGGAGACGGAGACGGAGACAGAGACAGAGACAGAGACAGAGACAGAGACAGAGTCAGAGACAGTGACAGAGACAGAAACAGAGACAGAGACAGAGACAGAGACAGAGATGGAGACCGAGAGAGAGGCAGAGAGAGAGAGAGAGAGAGAGACAGAGTCAGAGACAGAGACAGTGACAGAGACAGAGACAGAGACAGAGACAGAGACAGAGACAGAGACAGAAACAGAAACAGAGACAGAGACAGAGACAGAGACAGAGACAGAGACAGAGACAGAGACAGAGACAGAGACAGAGACAGAGACAGAGACAGAGACAGAGACAGAGACAGAGACAGAGACAGGGACAGTGACAGAGGCGGAGACGGAGACGGAGACGGAGACGGAGACGGAGACGGAGACGGAGACGGAGACGGAGACGGAGACGGAGACGGAGACGGGGACGGAGACGGAGACGGAGACGGAGACGGAGACGGAGACGGAGACAGAAACAGAGACGGAGACAGAGACAGAGGCAGAGACAGAGACAGTGACAGAAATAGAGACAGAGACAGAGACAGAGACAGAGACAGAGACAGAGACAGAGACAGAGACGGAGACAGAGACAGAGACAGAGACAGAGACAGAGACAGAGACAGAGACAGAGGCAGAGACAGAGACAGAGACAGGGACAGAGACAGAGACAGAGACAGAGACAGAGACAGGGACAGGGACAGAGACAGAGACAGAGACAGAGACAGAGACAGAGTCAGAGACAGAGACAGAGACAGAAACAGAGACAGAGACAGAGACAGAGAGAGAGACAGACACAGAGACAGGGACAGGGACACAGACAGAGACAGAGACAGAGACGGAGACCGAGACGGAGACGAAGACAGAGACGGAGAAAGAGACAGAGGCAGAGGCAGAGACAGAGACAGAGGCAGGGACAGAGACAGAGACAGAGACAGAGACAGAGACACAGACAGGGGCAGAGACAGAGACAGAGACAGAGACAGAGACAGAGACAGAGACAGAGACGGAGACGGAGACGGAGACGGAGACGGAGACGGAGACGGAGACCGAGACAGAGACAGAGACCGAGACAGAGAAGGAGACAGAGACAGAAACAGAGACGGAGACAGAGAGAGAGGCAGAGACAGAGACAGAGACAGAGACAGAGTCAGAGACAGAGACAGTGACAGAAATAGAGACAGAGACAGAGACAGAGACAGAGACAGAGACAGAGACAGAGGCAGAGACAGAGACAGAGACAGAGACAGAGACAGAGACAGAGACAGAGACAGAGACAGAGACAGAGACAGAGACAGAGACAGAGACAGACACAGAGACAGAGACAGAGACAGAGACAGAAACAGAGACAGGGACAGGGACAGAGACAGAGACAGAGACAGAGACAGAGACAGAGACAGAGACAGAGACACAGACAGGGGCAGAGACAGAGACAGAGACAGAGACAGAGACAGAGACATAGACAGAGAGAGAGACAGAGACATAGACAGAGACAGAGACAGAGACGGAGATAGGTACAGAGACTGAGACAGAGACAGAGACAGAGACAGAGACAGAGACAGAGACATAGACAGAGAGAGAGACAGAGACAGAGTCAGAGACAGAGACAGAGACAGTGACAGGGACGGAGACAGAGACAGAGACAGAGACAGAGATAGAGACAGAGACAGAGACAGAGACAGAGACAGAGGCAGGGACAGGGACAGAGACAGAGACAGAGACGGAGACAGAGGCACAGACAGGGGCAGAGACAGAGACAGAGTCAGAGACAGAGACAGAGACAGTGACAGAGACAGAGACAGAGACAGAGACAGAGACAGAGTCAGAGACAGTGACAGAGACAGAAACAGAGACAGAGACAGAGACAGAGACAGAGACGGAGACAGAGACAGAGACAGAGACAGAGATGGAGACCGAGAGAGAGGCAGAGAGAGAGAGAGAGAGAGAGACAGAGTCAGAGACAGAGACAGTGACAGAGACAGAGACAGAGCCAGAGACAGAGACAGAGACAGAGACAGAGACAGAGACAGAGACAGAGACAGAGACAGAAACAGAAACAGAGACAGGGACAGGGACAGAGACAGAGACAGAGACAGAGACAGAGACAGAGTCAGAGACAGAGACAGAGACAGAAACAGAGACAGAGACAGAGACAGAGAGAGAGACAGACACAGAGACAGGGACAGGGACACAGACAGAGACAGAGACAGAGACGGAGACGGAGACGGAGACGAAGACAGAGACGGAGACAGAGACAGAGGCAGAGTCAGAGACAGAGACAGAGACAGAGACGGAGACAGAGACAGAGACAGAGACAGAGATGGAGACCGAGAGAGAGGGAGAGAGAGAGAGAGAGAGAGAGAGACAGAGTCAGAGACAGAGACAGTGACAGAGACAGAGACAGAGACAGAGACGGAGACAGAGACAGAGACAGGCACAGGGACACACACAGAGGCAGAGACAGAGACAGAGACAGAGACAGAGACGGAGACGGAGACGGAGACGGAGACAGAGACAGAGACAGAGACAGAGACAGAGACAGAGTCAGAGACAGTGACAGAGACAGAAACAGAGACAGAGACAGAGACTGAGACAGAGATGGAGACCGAGAGAGAGGGAGAGAGAGAGAGAGAGAGAGAGACAGAGTCAGAGACAGAGACAGTGACAGAGACAGAGACAGAGACAGAGACAGAGACAGAGACAGAGACAGAGACAGAGACAGAGACAGAAACAGAAACAGAGACAGGGACAGGGACAGAGACAGAGACAGAGACAGAGACAGAGACAGAGACAGAGTCAGAGACAGAGACAGAGACAGAAACAGAGACAGAGACAGAGACAGAGACAGAGAGAGAGACAGACACAGAGACAGGGACAGGGACACAGACAGAGACAGAGACAGAGACGGAGACCGAGACGGAGACGAAGACAGAGACGGAGACAGAGACAGAGGCAGAGGCAGAGACAGAGACAGAGGCAGGGACAGAGACAGAGACAGAGACAGAGACAGAGACAGAGACACAGACAGGGGCAGAGACAGAGACAGA
>OX243803.1:14657500-14765000 GCA_945859595.2 Megachile willughbiella | reverse complement strand
AGAGACAGAGACAGAGACAGAGACAGAGACAGAGACAGAGACAGAGACAGAGACAGAGACAGAGACAGATACAGAGACAGAGACAGAGACAGAGACAGAGACAGAGACAGAGACGGAGACGGAGACAGAGACAGAGGCAGAGACAGAGACAGAGACAGTGTCAGAGTCAGAGACAGAGACCGTGACAGAAACAGAGAGAGAGACAGAGACAGAGACACGGACAGAGACAGAGACAGGGACAGAGACAGAGACAGTGTCAGAGTCAGAGACAGAGACCGTGACAGAAACAGAGAGAGAGACAGAGACAGAGACACAGACAGAGACAGAGACAGGGACAGAGACAGAGACAGAGACAGAGACAGAGGCAGAGAGAGAGACAGAGACAGAGTCAGAGACAGAGACAGTGACAGAAACAGAGACAGAGACAGGGACATAGACAGAGACGGAGACAGAGACAGAGACAGAGACAGAGACAGAGACAGAGACAGAGACAGAGACAGAGACAGATACAGAGACAGAGACAGAGACAGAGACAGAGACAGAGACAGAGACGGAGACGGAGACAGAGACAGAAACAGAGACAGAGACAGAGAGGGAGACAGAGACGGAGACGGAGACGGAGACGGAGACGGACACGGAGACGGAGACCGAGACAGAGACAGAGACAGAGACAGAGACAGAGACAGACACAGAGATAGAGACAGAGATATGGAAAGAGACAGAGACAGAGACAGAGACTGGGAGATGGACAAAGACAGAGACAGAGACGGAGACCGAGACAGATACGGGGACAGAGACAGGGACAGGGACAGAGACAGAGACAGAGACAGGGACAGGGACACAGACAGAGACAGAGACAGGCACAAAGACCGAGACGGAGACAGAGACGGAGACAGAGACAGAGGCAGAGAGAGGGACAGAGACAGAGCCAGAGACAGAGACAGTGACAGAGACAGCGACAGAGACAGAGACAGAGGCAGAGAGAGAGACAGAGACAGAGTCAGAGACAGAGACAGTGACAGAAACAGAGACAGAGACAGGGACATAGACAGAGACGGAGACAGAGACAGAGACAGAGACAGAGACAGTGTCAGAGTCAGAGACAGAGACCGTGACAGAAACAGAGAGAGAGACAGAGACAGAGACACAGACAGAGACAGAGACAGGGACAGAGACAGAGACAGAGACAGAGACAGAGGCAGAGAGAGAGACAGAGACAGAGTCAGAGACAGAGACAGTGACAGAAACAGAGACAGAGACAGGGACATAGACAGAGACGGAGACAGAGACAGAGACAGAGACAGAGACAGAGACAGAGACAGAGACAGAGACAGAGACAGAGACAGATACAGAGACAGGGACAGAGACAGAGACAGAGACAGAGACAGAGACAGAGACCGTGACAGAGACAGTGACAGAAACAGAGACAGAGACAGAGACAGAGACGGAGACAGAGACGGAGACGGAGACGGCGACGGAGACGGAGACGGAGCGGAGACGGAGACGGAGACGGAGACGGAGACGGAGACGGACACGGAGACGGAGACCGAGACAGAGACAGAGACAGAGTCAGAGACAGGGACAGGTACAGAGACAGAGACAGAGACAGAGACAGAGACAGAGGCAGAGACAGAGACAGAGACAGAGTCACAGACAGAGACAGTGACAGAAACAGAGACAGAGACAGAGACAGAGACAGAGACAGAGACAGAGACAGAGACAGAGACAGAGACAGAGACAGAGACAGAGACAGAGACAGAGACAGATACAGAGACAGAGACAGAGACAGAGACAGAGACAGAGACAGGGACAGAGACAGAGACAGTGTCAGAGTCAGAGACAGAGACCGTGACAGAAACAGAGAGAGAGACAGAGACAGAGACACAGACAGAGACAGAGACAGGGACAGAGACAGAGACAAAGACGGAGACAGAGACGGAGACAAAGATGGAGACAAAGACGGAGATAGAGACAGCGACAAAGACACTGACAGAGACATAGACAGAGGCAGAGACAGAGACGGAGACAGACACAGAGACAGAGACAGAGACAGAGACAGAGACAGTGACAGAGACAGAGACAGAGACAGAGACAGAGACAGAGACAGAGACAGAGACAGACACAGAGATAGAGACAGAGATATGGAAAGAGACAGAGACAGAGACAGAGACTGGGAGATGGACAAAGACAGAGACAGAGACGGAGACCGAGACAGATACGGGGACAGAGACAGGGACAGGGACAGAGACAGAGACAGAGACAGGGACAGGGACACAGACAGAGACAGAGACAGGCACAAAGACCGAGACGGAGACAGAGACGGAGACAGAGACAGAGGCAGAGAGAGAGACAGAGACAGAGCCAGAGACAGAGACAGTGACAGAGACAGCGACAGAGACAGAGACAGAGGCAGAGAGAGAGACAGAGACAGAGTCAGAGACAGAGACAGTGACAGAAACAGAGACAGAGACAGGGACATAGACAGAGACGGAGACAGAGACAGAGACAGAGACAGAGACAGAGACAGAGACAGAGATAGAGACAGAGACAGAGACAGAGAGAGACAGAGACCGAGACAGAGACAGAGACAGAGACAGAGACAGAGACAGAGACAGAGGCAGAGACAGGGACAGAGACAGGGACAGGGACAGGGACAGAGACAGAGACAGAGACAGAGACAGAGACAGAGACTGAGACGGTGACGGAGACGGGGACGGAGACAGAGACAGAGACAGAGACAGAGAGAGACAGAGACCGAGACAGAGACAGAGACAGAGACAGAGACAGAGACAGAGTCAGAGACAGGGACAGGGACAGGGACAGAGACAGAGACAGAGACAGAGACAGAGACAGAGACAGAGACGGTGACGGAGACGGAGACGGAGACGGAGACGGAGACAGAGCCATAGACAGAGACAGGGACAGAGACAGAGACAGAGACAGGGACAGGGACACGGACAGAGACGGAGACGGAGACAGAGACAGAGACAGAGACAGAGACAGAGACAGAGACAGACACAGAGATAGAGACAGAGATAGGGACAGAGACAGAGACAGAGACAGAGACTGTGACAGAGACAGGGAGAGGGACACGGACAGAGACAGAGACAGAGACAGAGACAGAGACAGAGACAGAGACAGAGACGGTGACGGAGACGGAGACGGAGACGGAGACAGAGACAGAGACAGAGACAGAGACAGAGACAGAGATAGAGACAGAGACAGAGACAGAGAGAGACAGAGACCGAGACAGAGACAGAGACAGAGACAGAGACAGAGACAGAGACAGAGTCAGAGACAGGGACAGAGACAGGGACAGGGACAGGGACAGAGACAGAGACAGAGACAGAGACAGAGACAGAGACTGAGACGGTGACGGAGACGGGGACGGAGACAGAGACAGAGACAGAGACAGAGAGAGACAGAGACCGAGACAGAGACAGAGACAGAGACAGAGTCAGAGACAGGGACAGAGACAGGGACAGGGACAGGGACAGAGACAGAGACAGAGACAGAGACAGAGACAGAGACTGAGACGGTGACGGAGACGGGGACGGAGACAGAGACAGAGACGGAGACAGAGACAGAGACTGAGACAGAGACAGAGACAGCGACAGAGACGAAGACGGAGGCGGAGACCGAGACAGAGACAGAGACAGAGACGGTGACGGAGACGGAGACGGAGACGGAGACAGAGCCATAGACAGAGACAGGGACAGAGACAGAGACAGAGACAGGGACAGGGACACGGACAGAGACGGAGACGGAGACAGAGACAGAGACAGAGGCAGAGACAGAGACAGAGACAGAGACAGAGACAGACACAGAGATAGAGACAGAGATAGGGACAGAGACAGAGACAGAGACAGAGACTGTGACAGAGACAGAGACAGAGACAGGGAGAGGGACAAGGACAGAGACAGATACGGAGACCGAGACAGAGACGGAGACAGAGACAGAGACAGAGACGGAGACAGAGACAGAGTGGGAGACGGAGACGGAGACGGAGACGGAGACGGAGACGGAGACGGAGACGGAGACGGAGACGGAGACGGGGACAGAGACAGAGGCAGAGACAGAGACAGTGACAGAGACATAGACAAAGTCAGAGACAGGGACAGAGACACGGACGGGGACAGAGACAGAGACAGAGACAGAGACAGAAACAGAGACAGATACGGGGACAGAGACAGAGACGGAGACAGAGACAAAGACGGAGACAAAGACGGAGACGGAGACGGAGACGGGGACAGAGACAGAGACAGAGACAGGGACAGAGACAGAGACAGAGACAGAGACAGATACAGAGACAGAGACAGAGACAGAGTCAGAGACAGAGACAGAGACAGAGACAGAGACAGGGACAGAGACAGAGACGGAGACAGAGACAAAGACGGAGACAAAGACGGAGACAGGGACAGAGACAAAGATAGAGACAGAGACAGGGACAGAGACAGAGACAAAGACAGAGACAGATACAGAGACAGAGACAGGGACAGGGACAGAGACAGAGACAGAGACAGAGACGGAGACGGAGGCGGAGACGGAGACCGAGACAGAGACAGAGACAGAGACAGAGACAGAGACATTGACAGAGACAGAGACAAAGACAGAGACAGATACAGAGACAGAGACAGGGACAGGGACAGAGACAGAGACAGAGACGGAGAGGGAGACGGAGACGGAGACGGAGACGGAGACGGAGACCGAGACAGAGAGAGAGACAGAGACGGTGACGGAGACGGAGACGGAAACAGAGACAGAGACGGAGACAGAGACAGAGACTGAGACAGAGACAGAGACAGAGACAGGGACAGGGACAGAGACAGAGACAGAGACCGAGACAGAGACAGAGTCAGAGACAGAGACCGTGACAGAAACAGAGACAGAGACAGAGACAGAGACAGAGACGGAGACAGAGACGGAGACGGAGACGGAGACAGAGACAGAGACACGGACAGAATCAGAGACAGAGACAGAGACAGAGACAGAGACAGAGACAGAGACAGGGACAGAGACAGGGACAGAGAGCGAGACGGCGACAGAGACGGAGGCAGAGACAAAGACGGAGACAAAGACGGAGACAAAGACGGAGACAGAGACAGGGACAAAGACAGAGACAGAGACAGATACAGAGACAGAGACAGGGAAAGAGACAGAGACAGAGACAGAGACAGAAACAGAGACAAAGACGGGGACAAAGATGGAGACAAAGACGGAGACAGAGACAGCGACAAAGACAGTGACAGAGACATAGACAGAGGCAGAGATAGGGACAGAGACAGAGACAGAGACAGAGACTGGGAGATGGACAAAGACAGAGACAGAGACGGAGACCGAGACAGACACGGGGACAGAGACAGGGACAGGGACAGAGACAGAGACAGAGACTAGGAGAGGGACAAAGACAGAGACAGAGACGGGGAACGAGACAGAGACGGAGACAGAGACAAAGACGGAGACAAAGACGGAGACAGAGACAGAGACAAAGACAGAGACAGAGACAGAGACAGGGAAAGAGACAGGGACAGGGACAGAGACAGAGACAGAGACAGAGACGGAGAGGGAGACGGAGACGGAGACGGAGACGGAGACGGAGACCGAGACAGAGAGAGAGACAGAGACGGTGACGGAGACGGAGACGGAAACAGAGACAGAGACGGAGACAGAGACAGAGACTGAGACAGAGACAGAGACAGAGACAGGGACAGGGACAGAGACAGAGACAGAGACAGAGACAGGGAGAGGGACATAGACAGAGACAGAGACAGAGACCGAGACAGAGACAGAGACAGAGATACAGACAGGGGCAGAGACAGAGACAGAGACAGGGAGAGGGACAAGGACAGAGACAGAGACGGAGACAGAGACAAAGACGAAGACAAAGACGGAGACAAAGACGGAGACAGGGACAGAGACAAAGATAGAGACAGAGACAGGGACAGAGACAGAGACAGAGACAGAGACTGGGAGAGAGACAAAGACAGAGACAGAGACGGAGACCGAGACAGAGACGGAGACAGAGACAAAGATAGAGACAGAGACAGAGACAGAGACAGAGACAGAGAAAGAGACAGAGACAGAGACGGAGACCGAGAGAGAGACGGAGTCGGAGACAAAGACGGAGACAGAGACTGAGACAGAGACAGAGACAGAGACAGAGACAGAGACAGAGACAGAGACAGAGACAGAGACAGAGACAGAGACAGAGACAGAGACAGAGACAGAGAAAGAGGCAGAGGCAGAGACACAGACGGAGACGGAGACAGAGATGGAGACCGAGACAGAGGCAGAGAGAGAGACAGAGACAGAGCCAGAGACAGAGACAGTGACAGAGACAGAGACAGAGACAGAGACAGTGACAGAGACAGAGACAGAGACAGTGACAGAGACAGAGACAGAGACAGAGACAGAGGCAGAGAGAGAGACAGAGACAGAGTCAGAGACAGAGACAGTGACAGAAACAGAGACAGAGACAGGGACATAGACAGAGACGGAGACAGAGACAGAGACAGAGACAGAGACAGAGACAGAGATAGAGACAGAGACAGAGACAGAGAGAGAGACAGAGACCGAGACAGAGACAGAGACAGAGACAGAGTCAGAGACAGGGACAGAGACAGGGACAGGGACAGAGACAGAGACAGAGACAGAGACAGAGACAGAGACAGAGACTGAGACGGTGACGGAGACGGAGACGGAGACAGAGACAGAGACGGAGACAGAGACAGAGACTGAGACAGAGAGAGAGACAGCGACAGAGACAGAGACGGAGGCGGAGACCGAGACAGAGACAGAGACAGAGACGGTGACGGAGACGGAGACGGAGACGGAGACAGAGCCATAGACAGAGACAGGGACAGAGACAGAGACAGGGACAGGGACACGGACAGAGACGGAGACAGAGACAGAGACCGAGAGGGAGACGGAGACGGAGACGGAGACGGAGGCAGAGGCAGAGACAGAGACAGAGACGGAGACCGAGACAGAGACAGAGACAGAGACACAGACAGGGGCAGAGACAGAGACAGAGACAGAGACAGGGAGAGGGACAAGGACAGAGACAGAGACGGGGACCGAGATAGAGACGGAGACAGAGACAAAGACGGAGACAAAGACGGAGACAAAGACGGAGACAAAGACGGAGACAGGGACAGAGACAAAGATAGAGACAGAGACAGGGACAGAGACAGAGACAGAGAAAGAGACAGAGACAGAGACGGAGACAGAGACGGAGGCGGAGACGGAGACCGAGACAGAGACAGAGACAGAGACGGAGGCGGAGACAGAGACAGAGACACGGACAGAATCAGAGACAGAGACAGAGACAGAGACAGAGACAGGGACAGAGACAGGGACAGAGACCGAGACGGCGACAGAGACGGAGACAGAGACAGAGGCAGAGTCAGAGACAGAGACAGTGACAGAAAGAGAGACAGAGACAGAGACAGGGACAGAGACAGAGACTGGGAGAGGGACAAAGACAGAGACAGAGACGGGGAACGAGACAGAGACGGAGACAGAGACAAAGACGGAGACAAAGACGGAGACAAAGACGGAGACATAGACGGAGACAGAGACAGAGACAAAGACAGAGACAGAGACAGATACAGAGACAGAGACAGGGAAAGAGACAGAGACAGAGACAGAGACAGAAACAGAGACAAAGACGGGGACAAAGATGGAGACAAAGACGGAGACAGAGACAGCGACAAAGACAGTGACAGAGACATAGACAGAGGCAGAGACAGAGACGGAGACAGACACAGAGACTGAGACAGAGACAGAGACAGAGACAGTGACAGAGACAGAGACAGAGACAGAGACAGAGACAGAGACAGAGACAGACACAGAGATAGAGACAGAGATAGGGACAGACACAGAGACAGAGACAGAGACTGGGAGATGGACAAAGACAGAGACACAGACGGAGACCGAGACAGACACGGGGACAGAGACAGGGACAGGGACAGGGACAGAGACAGGGACAGGGACAGGGACACAGACAGAGACAGAGACAGAGACAGGGACAGAGACCGAGACGGAGACAGAGACGGAGACAGAGACAGAGGCAGAGACAGAGACAGAGGCAGAGTCAGAAACAGAGACAGGGACAGAGACAGAGACAGAGACTGGGAGAGGGACAAAGACAGAGACAGAGACGGGGAACGAGACAGAGACGGAGACAGAGACAAAGACGGAGACAAAGACGGCGACAAAGACGGAGACAGAGGCAGAGACAGAGACAGAGACAGAGACAGAGACAGAGAAAGAGGCAGAGACAGAGACACAGACGGAGACGGAGACAGAGATGGAGACCGAGACAGAGGCAGGGAGAGAGACAGAGACAGAGCCAGAGACAGAGACAGAGACAGAGACAGAGAAGGAGACAGAGACAGAGACGGAGACAGAGACAGAGACAGAGACAGAGACAGAGACAGAGACAGAGAAAGAGACAGAGACAGAGACGGTGACCGAGAGAGAGACGGAGACGAAGACAAAGACGGAGACAAAGTCGGAGACGAAGACGGAGACAGAGACTTAGGCAGAGACAGAGACAGACACGGGGACAGAGACAGGGACAGGGACAGAGACAGAGACAGAGACAGGGACAGGGACACAGACAGAGACAGGGACAGAGACCGAGACGGAGACAGAGACATAGACAGAGGCAGTGACAGAGACGGAGACAGACACAGAGACTGAGACAGATACAGAGACAGAGACAGAGACAGAGACAGAGACAGAGACAGAGAAAGAGGCAGAGACAGAGACACAGACGGAGACGGAGACAGAGATGGAGACCGAGACAGAGGCAGAGAGAGAGACAGAGACAGAGCCAGAGACAGAGACAGTGACAGAGACAGAGACGGAGACAGAGACAGAGACAGAGACAGACACAGAGATAGAGACAGAGATAGGGACAGAGACAGAGACAGAGACAGAGACTGAGAGATGGACAAAGACAGAGACAGAGACGGAGACCGAGACAGAGACGGAGACCGAGACAGAGACGGAGACCGAGACAGAGACGGAGACAGAGACAAAGATAGAGACAGAGACAGAGACAGAGACAGAGACAGAGAAAGAGACAGAGACAGAGACGGAGACCGAGAGAGAGACGGCGACGGAGACAAAGACGGAGACAAAGTCGGAGACGAAGACGGAGACAGAGACTTAGACAGAGACAGAGACGGACACGGGGACAGAGACAGGGACAGGGACAGAGACAGAGACAGAGACAGGGACAGGGACACAGACAGAGACAGGGACAGAGACCGAGACGGAGACAGAGACGGAGACAGAGACAGAGGCAGAGACAGAGACAGAGGCAGAGTCAGAGACAGAGACAGTGACAGAAAGAGAGACAGAGACAGAGACAGGGACAGAGACAGAGACAGAGACTGGGAGAGGGACAAAGACAGAGACAGAGACGGGGAACGAGACAGAGACGGAGACAGAGACAAAGACGGAGACAAAGACGGAGGCAAAGACGGAGACAGAGACAGAGACAAAGACAGAGACAGAGACAGAGACAGAGACAGAGACAGAGACAGGGAAAGAGACAGAGACAGAGACAGAGACAGAGAAAGAAACAGAGACAAAGGCGGAGACAAAGATGGAGACAAAGACGGAGACAGAGACAGCGACAAAGACAGTGACAGAGACATAGACAGAGGCAGAGACAGAGACAGAGACAGAGACAGAGAAAGAGGCAGAGACAGAGACACAGACGGAGACGGAGACAGAGATGGAGACCGAGACAGAGGCAGGGAGAGAGACAGAGACAGAGCCAGAGACAGAGACAGTGACAGAGACAGAGACAGAGACAGAGGCAGAGAGAGAGACAGAGACAGAGTCAGAGACAGAGACAGTGACAGAAACAGAGACAGAGACAGGGACATAGACAGAGACGGAGACAGAGACAGAGACAGAGACAGATACAGAGATAGAGACAGAGACAGAGACAGAGAGAGAGACAGAGACAGAGACAGAGACAGAGACAGAGACAGAGACAGAGTCAGAGACAGGGACAGAGACAGGGACAGGGACAGAGACAGAGACAGAGACAGAGACAGAGACTGAGACGGTGACGGAGACGGAGACAGAGACAGAGACGGAGACAGAGACAGAGACAGCGACAGAGACGGAGACGGAGGCGGAGACCGAGACAGAGACAGAGACAGAGGCGGAGACGGAGACGGAGACGGAGACGGAGACAGAGCCATAGACAGAGACAGGGACAGAGACAGAGACAGGGACAGTGACAGGGAGAGGGACAAATACAGAGACAGAGACGGAGGCCGAGACAGAGACGGAGACAGAGAAAAGGACGGAGACAAAAACGGAGACAGAGACAGAGACAAAGATAGAGACAGAGACAGAGACAGAGACAGAGACAGAGACAGAGACAGGGACAGGGACACAGACAGAGACAGAGACAGAGACAGGGACAGAGACAGAGACGGAGACAGAGACAGAGCCAGAGACAGAGACAGTGACAGAGACAGAGACAGAGACAGAGACAGAGGCAGAGAGAGAGACAGAGGCAGAGTCAGAGACAGAGACAGTGACAGAAACAGAGACAGAGACAGAGACAGAGCCGGAGACAGAGACGGAGACGGAGACGGAGACGGAGACGGAGACGGAGACGGAGACGGAGACGGAGACGGAGACGGAGAGCCAGACAGAGACAGAGACGGCGACGGAGAAGGAGACGGAGACGGAGACGGAGACGGAGACGGAGACGGAGACGGAGACGGAGACGGAGAGGGAGACGGAGACGGAGACGGTGACGGAGACGGAGACGGAGACGGAGACGGAGACCGAGACAGAGACAGAGTAAGAGACAGAGACAGAGACAGTGACAGAGACAGAGACAGAGATAGAGACAGAGACGGAGACGGAGACGGAGACGGAGACCGAGACGGAGAGCCAGACAGAGACAGAGACGGTGACGGAGAAGGTGACGGAGACGGAGACGGAGACGTAGACGGAGACGGAGACAGAGACAGAGACAGACACAGAGACAGAGACAGAGACAGAGACAGAGACAGAGACAGAGACAGAGACAGAGACAGAGACACACACAGAGACAGAGACCGAGACAGGGACAGAGACAGAGACAGAGACAGAGACTGGGAGAGAGACAAAGACAGAGACAGAGACGGGGACCGAGACAGAGACGGAGACAGAGACAAAGATAGAGACAGAGACAGAGACAGAGACAGAGACAGAGAAAGAGACAGAGACAGAGACGGAGACCGAGACAGAGACAGAGTAAGAGACAGAGACAGAGACAGTGACAGAGACAGAGACAGAGACAGAGACAGAGACGGAGACGGAGACGGAGACCGAGACGGAGAGCCAGACAGAGACACAGACGGTTACGGAGAAGGTGACGGAGACCGAGACGGAGACGGAGACGTAGACGGAGACGGAGACGGAGACAGAGACAGAGACAGACACAGAGACAGAGACAGAGACAGAGACAGAGACAGAGACAGAGACAGAGACAGAGACAGAGACAGAGACAGGGAGAGGGACATAGACAGAGACAGAGACGGAGACCGAGACAGAGACGGAGACAGAGACGGAGACGGAGACAGAGACAGAGACACGGACAGAATCAGAGACAGAGACAGAGACAGAGACAGAGACAGAGACAGGGACAGAGACAGGGACAGATACCGAGACGGCGACAGAAACGGAGACAGAGACAGAGGCAGAGACAGAGACAGAGGCAGAGTCAGAGACAGAGACAGTGAAAGAAAGAGAGACAGAGACAGAGACAGGGACAGAGACAGAGACAGGGACTGGGAGAGGGACAAAGACAGAGACAGAGACGGGGAACGAGACAGAGACGGAGACAGAGACAAAGACGGAGACAAAGACGGAGACAGCGACAGAGACAAAGACAGAGACAGAGACAGATACAGAGACAGAGACAGGGAAAGAGACAGAGACAGAGAC
This sequence comes from Megachile willughbiella, assembly GCA_945859595.2. Lineage (NCBI taxonomy): Eukaryota > Metazoa > Arthropoda > Insecta > Hymenoptera > Megachilidae > Megachile > Megachile willughbiella. The sequence goes on along the minus strand of OX243803.1, from coordinate 14,753,027 downwards.
AGAAACAGAGACAAAGACGGGGACAAAGATGGAGACAAAGACGGAGACAGAGACAGCGACAAAGACAGTGTCAGAGACATAGACAGAGGCAGAGACAGAGACGGAGACAGACACAGAGACTGAGACAGAGACAGAGACAGAGACAGAGACAGAGACAGAGACAGAGACAGAGACAGAGACAGAGACAGAGAAAGAGGCAGAGACAGAGACACAGACGGAGACGGAGACAGAGATGGAGACCGAGACAGAGGCAGAGAGAGAGACAGAGACAGAGACAGAGACAGGGAAAGAGACAGAGACAGAGACAGAGACAGAGAAAGAAACAGAGACAAAGGCGGAGACAAAGATGGAGACAAAGACGGAGACAGAGACAGCGACAAAGACAGTGACAGAGACATAGACAGAGGCAGAGACAGAGACAGAGACAGAGACAGAGAAAGAGGCAGAGACAGAGACACAGACGGAGACGGAGACAGAGATGGAGACCGAGACAGAGGCAGGGAGAGAGACAGAGACAGAGCCAGAGACAGAGACAGTGGCAGAGACAGAGACAGAGACAGAGGCAGAGAGAGAGACAGAGACAGAGTCAGAGACAGAGACAGTGACAGAAACAGAGACAGAGACAGGGACATGGACAGAGACGGAGACAGAGACAGAGACAGAGACAGATACAGAGATAGAGACAGAGACAGAGACAGAGAGAGAGACAGAGACAGAGACAGAGACAGAGACAGAGACAGAGACAGAGACAGAGTCAGAGACAGGGACAGAGACAGGGACAGGGACAGAGACAGAGACAGAGACAGAGACTGAGACGGTGACAGAGACGGAGACAGAGACAGAGACGGAGACAGAGACAGAGACAGCGACAGAGACGGAGACGGAGGCGGAGACCGAGACAGAGACAGAGACAGAGGCGGAGACGGAGACGGAGACGGAGACGGAGACGGAGACAGAGCCATAGACAGAGAGAGAGACAGAGACAGAGCCAGAGACAGAGACAGTGATAGAGAGAGAGACAGAGACAGAGACAGAGGCAGAGAGAGAGACAGAGACAGAGTCAGAGACAGAGACAGTGACAGAAACAGAGACAGAGACAGGGACATAGACAGAGACGGAGACAGATACAGAGACAGAGACAGAGACAGAGACAGAGACAGAGACAGAGATAGAGACAGAGACAGAGACAGAGTGAGAGACAGAGACAGAGACAGAGACAGAGACAGAGACAGAGTCAGAGACAGGGACAGAGACAGGGACAGGGACAGAGACAGAGACAGAGGCAGAGACAGAGACAGAGACAGAGACTGAGATAGGGACAGACACAGAGACAGAGACAGAGACTGGGAGATGGACAAAGACAGAGACACAGACGGAGACCGAGACAGACACGGGGACAGAGACAGGGACAGGGACAGGGACAGAGACAGGGACAGGGACAGGGACACAGACAGAGACAGAGACAGGGACAGAGACCGAGACGGAGACAGAGACGGAGACAGAGACAGAGGCAGAGACAGAGACAGAGGCAGAGTCAGAGACAGAGACAGGGACAGAGACAGAGACAGAGACTGGGAGACGGACAAAGACAGAGACAGAGACGGGGAACGAGACAGAGACGGAGACAGAGACAATGACGGAGACAAAGACGGAGACAAAGACGGAGACAGAGACAGAGACAAAGACAGAGACAGAGACAGAGACAGAGACAGAGACAGAGACAGAGACAGGGTCAGAGACCGGGACAGAGACAGAGACTGAGACGGTGACGGAGACGGAGACAGAGACAGAGACGGAGACAGAGACAGAGACAGCGACAGAGACGGAGACGGAGGCGGAGACCGAGACAGAGACAGAGACAGAGGCGGAGACGGAGACGGAGACGGAGACGGAGACAGAGCCATAGACAGAGACAGGGACAGAGACAGAGACAGGGACAGTGACAGGGAGAGGGACAAATACAGAGACAGAGACGGAGGCCGAGACAGAGACAGGGACATAGACAGAGACGGAGACAGAGACAGAGACAGAGACAGAGACAGAGACAGAGACAGAGACAGAGATAGAGACAGAGACGGCGACAGAGACGGAGACGGAGGCGGAGACCGAGACAGAGACAGAGACTGAGACAGAGACAGAGACAGAGACAGAAACAGTGACAGAGACAGAGACAGAGACAGAGACAGAGACAGAGACAGACACAGAGATAGAGACAGAGATAGGGACAGACACAGAGACAGAGACAGAGACTGGGAGATGGACAAAGACAGAGACACAGACGGAGACCGAGACAGACACGGGGACAGAGACAGGGACAGGGACAGGGACAGAGACAGGGACAGGGACAGGGACACAGACAGAGACAGAGACAGGGACAGAGACCGAGACGGAGACACAGACGGAGACAGAGACAGAGGCAGAGACAGAGACAGAGGCAGAGTCAGAGACAGAGACAGGGACAGAGACAGAGACAGAGACTGGGAGACGGACAAAGACAGAGACAGAGACGGGGAACGAGACAGAGACGGAGACAGAGACAAAGACGGAGACAAAGACGGAGACAAAGACGGAGACAGAGACAGAGACAAAGACAGAGACAGAGACAGAGACAGAGACAGAGACAGAGACAGAGACAGGGACAGAGACCGAGACAGAGACAGAGACTGAGACGGTGACGGAGACGGAGACAGAGACAGAGACGGAGACAGAGACAGAGACAGCGACAGAGACGGAGACGGAGGCGGAGACCGAGACAGAGACAGAGACAGAGGCGGAGACGGAGACGGAGACGGAGACGGAGACAGAGCCATAGACAGAGACAGGGACAGAGACAGAGACAGGGACAGTGACAGGGAGAGGGACAAATACAGAGACAGAGACGGAGGCCGAGACAGAGACGGAGACAGAGACGGAGACGGAGACAGAGACAGAGGCAGACACAGAGGCAGAGACAGAGACAGAGACAGAGACAGAGACAGAGACAGAGACAGAGACAGAGACAGAGACAGAGACAGAGACAGAGACAGATACAGAGACAGGGACAGGGACAGAGACAGAGACAGAGAAAGAGAAAGAGGCAGATACAGAGACACAGACGGAGACGGAGATGGAAACAGAGATGGAGACCGAGACAGAGGCAGAGAGAGAGACAGAGACAGAGCCAGAGACAGAGACAGTGACAGAGACAGAGACAGAGACAGAGACAGAGACAGAGACAGAGACACACACAGAGACAGAGACCGAGACAGGGACAGAGACAGAGACAGAGACAGAGACTGGGAGAGAGACAAAGACAGAGACAGAGACGGAGACCGAGACAGAGACTGAGACAGAGACAGAGACAGAGACAGAGACAGAGACAGAGACAGAGACAGAGACAGACCACAGAGGAAGAGGCAGAGACAGAGACACAGACGGAGACGGCGACAGAAATGGAGACCGAGACAGAGGCAGGGAGAGAGACAGAGACAGAGCCAGAGACAGAGACAGTGACAGAGACAGAGACAGAGACAGAGGCAGAGAGAGAGACAGAGACAGAGTCAGAGACAGAGACAGAGGCAGAGACAGAGACAGGGAGAGGGAAAAAGACAGAGACAGAGACGGAGACCGAGACAGAGACGGAGACAGAGACAAAGACGGAGACAAAGACGGAGGCAAAGACGGAGACAAAAACGGAGACAGAGACAGAGACAAAGATAGAGACAGAGACAGAGACAGAAACAGAGACAGAGAAAGAGACAGAGACAGAGACAGAGACTGAGGCAGAGAGAGAGACAGAGACAGAGTCAGAGACAGAGACAGAGACAGAGACAGAGACAGAGACAGTGACAGAGACAGAGACGGAGACAGATACAGAGGCAGAGACAGAGACAGAGACAGAGGCAGAGTCAGAGACAGAGACAGTGGCAGAAACAGAGACAGAGACAGAGACAGAGCCGGAGACAGAGACGGAGACGGAGACGGAGAGCCAGACAGAGACAGAGACGGCGACGGAGTAGGAGACGGAGACGGAGACGGAGACGGAGACGGAGACGGAGACGGAGACGGAGACGGAGACGGAGACGGAGACCGAGACGGAGAGCCAGACAGAGACAGAGACAGAGACAGAGACAGGGAGAGAGACAGAGACAGAGACAGAGACAGGGACAGGGACAGAGACAGAGGCAGAGACAGAGACGGAGAGGGAGACGGAGACGGAGACGGAGACGGAGACGGAGACCGAGACGGAGACGGAGACCGAGACAGAGACGGAAACAGAGACACAGACGGAGACAGAGACAGAGACAGAGACCGAGACGGAGACAGAGACGGAAACAGAGACAGAGGCAGAGTCAGAGACAGAGACAGTGACAGAAACAGAGACAGAGACAGAGACAGAGCCGGAGACAGAGACGGAGACGGAGACGGAGAGCCAGACAGAGACAGAGACGGCGACGGAGAAGGAGACGGAGACGGAGACGGAGACGGAGACGGAGACGGCGACGGAGACGGAGACGGAGACGGAGACGGAGACGGAGACGCAGACGGAGACGGAGACGGAGACGGAGACAGTGACAGAGACAGAGACAGAGACAGAGACAGAGACAGAGACAGGGACAGGGACAGAGACAGAGACAGAGACAGAGACAGGGAGAGGGACATAGACAGAGACAGAGACGGAGACCGAGACAGAGACGGAGACAGAGACGGAGACGGAGACAGAGACAGAGACACGGACAGAATCAGAGACAGAGACAGAGACAGAGACAGAGACAGGGACAGAGACAGGGACAGATACCGAGACGGCGACAGAGACGGAGACAGAGACAGAGGCAGAGACAGAGACAGAGGCAGAGTCAGAGACAGAGACAGTGAAAGAAAGAGAGACAGAGACAGAGACAGGGACAGAGACAGAGACAGGGACTGGGAGAGGGACAAAGACAGAGACAGAGACGGGGAACGAGACAGAGACGGAGACAGAGACAAAGACGGAGACAAAGACGGAGACAGCGACAGAGACAAAGACAGAGACAGAGACAGATACAGAGACAGAGACAGGGAAAGAGACAGAGACAGAGACAGAAACAGAGACAAAGACGGGGACAAAGATGGAGACAAAGACGGAGACAGAGACAGCGACAAAGACAGTGTCAGAGACATAGACAGAGGCAGAGACAGAGACGGAGACAGACACAGAGACTGAGACAGAGACAGAGACAGAGACAGAGACAGAGACAGAGACAGAGACAGAGACAGAGACAGAGAAAGAGGCAGAGACAGAGACACAGACGGAGACGGAGACAGAGATGGAGACCGAGACAGAGGCAGAGAGAGAGACAGAGACAGAGACAGAGACAGGGAAAGAGACAGAGACAGAGACAGAGACAGAGAAAGAAACAGAGACAAAGGCGGAGACAAAGATGGAGACAAAGACGGAGACAGAGACAGCGACAAAGACAGTGACAGAGACATAGACAGAGGCAGAGACAGAGACAGAGACAGAGACAGAGAAAGAGGCAGAGACAGAGACACAGACGGAGACGGAGACAGAGATGGAGACCGAGACAGAGGCAGGGAGAGAGACAGAGACAGAGCCAGAGACAGAGACAGTGGCAGAGACAGAGACAGAGACAGAGGCAGAGAGAGAGACAGAGACAGAGTCAGAGACAGAGACAGTGACAGAAACAGAGACAGAGACAGGGACATGGACAGAGACGGAGACAGAGACAGAGACAGAGACAGATACAGAGATAGAGACAGAGACAGAGACAGAGAGAGAGACAGAGACAGAGACAGAGACAGAGACAGAGACAGAGACAGAGACAGAGTCAGAGACAGGGACAGAGACAGGGACAGGGACAGAGACAGAGACAGAGACAGAGACTGAGACGGTGACAGAGACGGAGACAGAGACAGAGACGGAGACAGAGACAGAGACAGCGACAGAGACGGAGACGGAGGCGGAGACCGAGACAGAGACAGAGACAGAGGCGGAGACGGAGACGGAGACGGAGACGGAGACGGAGACAGAGCCATAGACAGAGACAGGGACAGAGACAGAGACAGGGACAGTGACAGGGAGAGGGACAAATACAGAGACAGAGACGGAGGCCGAGACAGAGACGGAGACAGAGACGGAGACGGAGACAGAGACAGAGGCAGACACAGAGACAGAGACAGAGACAGAGACAGAGACAGAGACAGAGACAGAGACAGAGACAGAGACAGAGGCAGAGACAGAGACAGAGACAGAGACAGAGACAGAGACAGATACAGAGACAGGGACAGGGACAGAGACAGAGACAGAGAAAGAGAAAGAGGCAGATACAGAGACACAGACGGAGACGGAGATGGAAACAGAGATGGAGACCGAGACAGAGGCAGAGAGAGAGACAGAGACAGAGCCAGAGACAGAGACAGTGACAGAGACAGAGACAGAGACAGAGACAGAGACAGAGACAGAGACACACACAGAGACAGAGACCGAGACAGGGACAGAGACAGAGACAGAGACAGAGACTGGGAGAGAGACAAAGACAGAGACAGAGACGGAGACCGAGACAGAGACGGAGACAGAGACAAAGATAGAGACAGAGACAGAGACAGAGACAGAGCCAGAGACAGAGACAGTGATAGAGAGAGAGACAGAGACAGAGACAGAGGCAGAGAGAGAGACAGAGACAGAGTCAGAGACAGAGACAGTGACAGAAACAGAGACAGAGACAGGGACATAGACAGAGACGGAGACAGATACAGAGACAGAGACAGAGACAGAGACAGAGACAGAGACAGAGATAGAGACAGAGACAGAGACAGAGTGAGAGACAGAGACAGAGACAGAGACAGAGACAGAGACAGAGTCAGAGACAGGGACAGAGACAGGGACAGGGACAGAGACAGAGACAGAGGCAGAGACAGAGACAGAGACAGAGACTGAGATAGGGACAGACACAGAGACAGAGACAGAGACTGGGAGATGGACAAAGACAGAGACACAGACGGAGACCGAGACAGACACGGGGACAGAGACAGGGACAGGGACAGGGACAGAGACAGGGACAGGGACAGGGACACAGACAGAGACAGAGACAGGGACAGAGACCGAGACGGAGACAGAGACGGAGACAGAGACAGAGGCAGAGACAGAGACAGAGGCAGAGTCAGAGACAGAGACAGGGACAGAGACAGAGACAGAGACTGGGAGACGGACAAAGACAGAGACAGAAACGGGGAACGAGACAGAGACGGAGACAGAGACAAAGACGGAGACAAAGACGGAGACAAAGACGGAGACAGAGACAGAGACAAAGACAGAGACAGAGACAGAGACAGAGACAGAGACAGAGACAGAGACAGGGTCAGAGACCGAGACAGAGACAGAGACTGAGACGGTGACGGAGACGGAGACAGAGACAGAGACGGAGACAGAGACAGAGACAGCGACAGAGACGGAGACGGAGGCGGAGACCGAGACAGAGACAGAGACAGAGGCGGAGACGGAGACGGAGACGGAGACGGAGACAGAGCCATAGACAGAGACAGGGACAGAGACAGAGACAGGGACAGTGACAGGGAGAGGGACAAATACAGAGACAGAGACGGAGGCCGAGACAGAGACGGAGACAGAGACGGAGACGGAGACAGAGACAGAGGCAGACACAGAGACAGAGACAGAGACAGAGACAGAGACAGAGACAGAGACAGAGACAGAGACAGAGACAGAGACAGAGACAGAGACAGAGACAGAGACAGAGACAGAGACAGAGACAGATACAGAGACAGGGACAGGGACAGAGACAGAGACAGAGAAAGAGAAAGAGGCAGATACAGAGACACAGACGGAGACGGAGATGGAAACAGAGATGGAGACCGAGACAGAGGCAGAGAGAGAGACAGAGACAGAGCCAGAGACAGAGACAGAGACAGAGACAGATACAGAAACAGAGACAGAGACAGGGAGAGAGACAGAGACAGAGACAGAGACAGGGACAGGGACAGAGACAGAGACAGAGACAGAGACGGAGAGGGAGACGGAGACGGAGACGGAGACGGAGACGGAGACCGAGACGGAGACGGAGACCGAGGCAGAGACGGAAACAGAGACACAGACGGAGACAGAGACAGAGACAGAGACCGAGACGGAGACAGAGACGGAAACAGAGACAGAGGCAGAGTCAGAGACAGAGACAGTGACAGAAACAGAGACAGAGACAGAGACAGAGCCGGAGACAGAGACGGAGACGGAGACGGAGAGCCAGACAGAGACAGAGACGGCGACGGAGAAGGAGACGGAGACGGAGACGGAGACGGAGACGGAGACGGAGACGGAGACGCAGACGGAGACGGAGACGGAGACGGAGACAGTGACAGAGACAGAGACAGAGACAGAGACAGAGACAGAGACAGAGACAGGGACAGGGACAGAGACAGAGACAGAGACAGAGACAGGGAGAGGGACATAGACAGAGACAGAGACGGAGACCGAGACAGAGACGGAGACAGAGACGGAGACGGAGACAGAGACAGAGACACGGACAGAATCAGAGACAGAGACAGAGACAGAGACAGAGACAGGGACAGAGACAGGGACAGATACCGAGACGGCGACAGAGACGGAGACAGAGACAGAGGCAGAGACAGAGACAGAGGCAGAGTCAGAGACAGAGACAGTGAAAGAAAGAGAGACAGAGACAGAGACAGGGACAGAGACAGAGACAGAGACTGGGAGAGGGACAAAGACAGAGACAGAGACGGGGAACGAGACAGAGACAGAGACAGAGACAGATACAGAGATAGAGACAGAGACAGAGACAGAGAGAGAGACAGAGACAGAGACAGAGACAGAGACAGAGACAGAGACAGAGACAGAGTCAGAGACAGGGACAGAGACAGGGACAGGGACAGAGACAGAGACAGAGACAGAGACTGAGACGGTGACAGAGACGGAGACAGAGACAGAGACGGAGACAGAGACAGAGACAGCGACAGAGACGGAGACGGAGGCGGAGACCGAGACAGAGACAGAGACAGAGGCGGAGACGGAGACGGAGACGGAGACGGAGACGGAGACAGAGCCATAGACAGAGACAGCGACAGAGACAGAGACAGGGACAGTGACAGGGAGAGGGACAAATACAGAGACAGAGACGGAGGCCGAGACAGAGACGGAGACAGAGACGGAGACGGAGACAGAGACAGAGGCAGACACAGAGACAGAGACAGAGACAGAGACAGAGACAGAGACAGAGACAGAGACAGAGACAGAGACAGAGGCAGAGACAGAGACAGAGACAGAGACAGAGACAGAGACAGATACAGAGACAGGGACAGGGACAGAGACAGAGACAGAGAAAGAGAAAGAGGCAGATACAGAGACACAGACGGAGACGGAGATGGAAACAGAGATGGAGACCGAGACAGAGGCAGAGAGAGAGACAGAGACAGAGCCAGAGACAGAGACAGTGACAGAGACAGAGACAGAGACAGAGACAGAGACAGAGACAGAGACACACACAGAGACAGAGACCGAGACAGGGACAGAGACAGAGACAGAGACAGAGACTGGGAGAGAGACAAAGACAGAGACAGAGACGGAGACCGAGACAGAGACGGAGACAGAGACAAAGATAGAGACAGAGACAGAGACAGAGACAGAGACAGAGAAAGAGACAGAGACAGAGACGGAGACCGAGAGAGAGACGGAGTCGGAGACAAAGACGGAGACAGAGACTGAGACAGAGACGGAGACAGACACAGAGACTGAGACAGAGACAGAGACACAGACAGAGACAGAGACAGAGACAGAGACAGAGACAGAGACAGAGACAGAGACAGAGACAGAGACAGAGACAGAGACAGAGAAAGAGGCAGAGGCAGAGACACAGACGGAGACGGAGACAGAGATGGAGACCGAGACAGAGGCAGAGAGACAGACAGAGACAGAGCCAGAGACAGAGACAGTGATAGAGAGAGAGACAGAGACAGAGACAGAGGCAGAGAGAGAGACAGAGACAGAGTCAGAGACAGAGACAGTGACAGAAACAGAGACAGAGACAGGGACATAGACAGAGACGGAGACAGATACAGAGACAGAGACAGAGACAGAGACAGAGACAGAGACAGAGATAGAGACAGAGACAGAGACAGAGTGAGAGACAGAGACAGAGACAGAGACAGAGACAGAGACAGAGACAGAGTCAGAGACAGGGACAGAGACAGGGACAGGGACAGAGACAGAGACAGAGGCAGAGACAGAGACAGAGACAGAGACTGAGATAGGGACAGACACAGAGACAGAGACAGAGACTGGGAGATGGACAAAGACAGAGACACAGACGGAGACCGAGACAGACACGGGGACAGAGACAGGGACAGGGACAGGGACAGAGACAGGGACAGGGACAGGGACACAGACAGAGACAGAGACAGGGACAGAGACCGAGACGGAGACAGAGACGGAGACAGAGACAGAGGCAGAGACAGAGACAGAGGCAGAGTCAGAGACAGAGACAGGGACAGAGACAGAGACAGAGACTGGGAGACGGACAAAGACAGAGACAGAAACGGGGAACGAGACAGAGACGGAGACAGAGACAAAGACGGAGACAAAGACGGAGACAAAGACGGAGACAGAGACAGAGACAAAGACAGAGACAGAGACAGAGACAGAGACAGAGACAGAGACAGAGACAGGGTCAGAGACCGAGACAGAGACAGAGACTGAGACGGTGACGGAGACGGAGACAGAGACAGAGACGGAGACAGAGACAGAGACAGCGACAGAGACGGAGACGGAGGCGGAGACCGAGACAGAGACAGAGACAGAGGCGGAGACGGAGACGGAGACGGAGACGGAGACAGAGCCATAGACAGAGACAGGGACAGAGACAGAGACAGGGACAGTGACAGGGAGAGGGACAAATACAGAGACAGAGACGGAGGCCGAGACAGAGACGGAGACAGAGACGGAGACGGAGACAGAGACAGAGGCAGACACAGAGACAGAGACAGAGACAGAGACAGAGACAGAGACAGAGACAGAGACAGAGACAGAGACAGAGACAGAGACAGAGACAGAGACAGAGACAGAGACAGATACAGAGACAGGGACAGGGACAGAGACAGAGACAGAGAAAGAGAAAGAGGCAGATACAGAGACACAGACGGAGACGGAGATGGAAACAGAGATGGAGACCGAGACAGAGGCAGAGAGAGAGACAGAGACAGAGCCAGAGACAGAGACAGAGACAGAGACAGATACAGAAACAGAGACAGAGACAGGGAGAGAGACAGAGACAGAGACAGAGACAGGGACAGGGACAGAGACAGAGACAGAGACAGAGACGGAGAGGGAGACGGAGACGGAGACGGAGACGGAGACGGAGACCGAGACGGAGACGGAGACCGAGGCAGAGACGGAAACAGAGACACAGACGGAGACAGAGACAGAGACAGAGACCGAGACGGAGACAGAGACGGAAACAGAGACAGAGGCAGAGTCAGAGACAGAGACAGTGACAGAAACAGAGACAGAGACAGAGACAGAGCCGGAGACAGAGACGGAGACGGAGACGGAGAGCCAGACAGAGACAGAGACGGCGACGGAGAAGGAGACGGAGACGGAGACGGAGACGGAGACGGAGACGGAGACGGAGACGCAGACGGAGACGGAGACGGAGACGGAGACAGTGACAGAGACAGAGACAGAGACAGAGACAGAGACAGAGACAGAGACAGGGACAGGGACAGAGACAGAGACAGAGACAGAGACAGGGAGAGGGACATAGACAGAGACAGAGACGGAGACCGAGACAGAGACGGAGACAGAGACGGAGACGGAGACAGAGACAGAGACACGGACAGAATCAGAGACAGAGACAGAGACAGAGACAGAGACAGGGACAGAGACAGGGACAGATACCGAGACGGCGACAGAGACGGAGACAGAGACAGAGGCAGAGACAGAGACAGAGGCAGAGTCAGAGACAGAGACAGTGAAAGAAAGAGAGACAGAGACAGAGACAGGGACAGAGACAGAGACAGAGACTGGGAGAGGGACAAAGACAGAGACAGAGACGGGGAACGAGACAGAGACGGAGACAGAGACAAAGACGGAGACAAAGACGGAGACAGCGACACAGACAAAGACAGAGACAGAGACAGATACAGAGACAGAGACAGGGAAAGAGACAGAGACAGAGACAGAAACAGAGACAAAGACGGGGACAAAGATGGAGACAAAGACGGAGACAGAGACAGCGACAAAGACAGTGACAGAGACATAGACAGAGGCAGAGACAGATACGGAGACAGACACAGAGACTGAGACAGAGACAGAGACAGAGACAGAGACAGAGACAGAGACAGAGACAGAGAAAGAGACAGAGACAGAGACAGAGACAGACACAGAGATAGAGACAGAGAAAGGGACAGACACAGAGACAGAGACAGAGACTGGGAGATGGACAAAGACAGAGACACAGACGGAGACCGAGACAGACACGGGGACAGAGACAGGGACAGGGACAGGGACAGAGACAGGGACAGGGACAGAGACAGAGACAGGGACAGAGACCGAGACGGAGACAGAGACGGAGACAGAGACAGAGGCAGAGACAGAGACAGAGGCAGAGTCAGAGACAGAGACAGGGACAGAGACAGAGACAGAGACTGGGAGATGGACAAAGACAGAGACAGAGACGGGGAACGAGACAGAGACGGAGACAGAGACAAAGACGGAGACAAAGACGGAGACAAAGACGGAGACAGAGACAGAGACAAAGACAGAGACAGAGACAGAGACAGAGACAGAGACAGGGAAAGAGACAGAGACAGAGACAGAGACAGAGAAAGAAACAGAGACAAAGGCGGAGACAAAGATGGAGACAAAGACGGAGACAGAGACAGCGACAAAGACAGTGACAGAGACATAGACAGAGGCAGAGACAGAGACGGAGACAGACACAGAGACTGAGACAGGGACAGAGACAGAGACAGAGACAGAGACAGAGACAGAGACAGACCACAGAGAAAGAGGCAGAGACAGAGACACAGACGGAGACGGCGACAGAAATGGAGACCGAGACAGAGGCAGGGAGAGAGACAGAGACAGAGCCAGAGACAGAGACAGTGACAGAGACAGAGACAGAGACAGAGGCAGAGAGAGAGACAGAGACAGAGTCAGAGACAGAGACAGAGGCAGAGACAGAGACAGGGAGAGGGAAAAAGACAGAGACAGAGACGGAGACCGAGACAGAGACGGAGACAGAGACAAAGACGGAGACAAAGACGGAGACAAAGACGGAGACAAAAACGGAGACAGAGACAGAGACAAAGATAGAGACAGAGACAGAGACAGAAACAGAGACAGAGAAAGAGACAGAGACAGAGACAGAGGCAGAGAGAGAGACAGAGACAGAGTCAGAGACAGAGACAGAGACAGAGACAGAGACAGAGACAGAGACAGAGACAGTGACAGAGACAGAGACGGAGACAGATACAGAGGCAGAGACAGAGACAGAGACAGAGGCAGAGTCAGAGACAGAGACAGTGACAGAAACAGAGACAGAGACAGAGACAGAGCCGGAGACAGAGACGGAGACGGAGACGGAGAGCCAGACAGAGACAGAGACGGCGACCGAGAAGGAGACGGAGACGGAGACGGAGACGGAGACGGAGACGGAGACGGAGACCGAGACGGAGAGCCAGACAGAGACAGAGACGGTGACGGAGAAGGTGACGGAGACGGAGACGGAGACGTAGACGGAGACGGAGACGGAGACGTAGACGGAGACGGAGACAGAGACAGAGACAGACACAGAGACAGAGACAGAGACAGAGACAGATACAGAAACAGAGACAGAGACAGAGAGAGAGACAGAGACAGAGCCAGAGACAGAGACAGTGACAGAGACAGAGACAGAGACAGAGACAGAGGCAGAGAGAGAGACAGAGACAGAGTCAGAGACAGAGACAGTGACAGAAACAGAGACAGAGACAGGGACATAGACAGAGACGGAGACAGAGACAGAGACAGAGACAGAGACAGAGTCAGAGACAGGGACAGGGACAGGGACAGGGACAGAGACAGAGACAGAGACAGAGACAGAGACAGAGACAGAGACTGAGACGGGGACAAAGATGGAGACAAAGACGGAGACAGAGACAGCGACAAAGACAGTGACAGAGACATAGACAGAGGCAGAGACAGAGACGGAGACAGACACAGAGACTGAGACAGAGACAGAGACAGAGACAGAAACAGTGACAGAGACAGAGACAGAGACAGAGACAGAGACAGAGACAGACACAGAGATAGAGACAGAGATAGGGACAGACACAGAGACAGAGACAGAGACTGGGAGATGGACAAAGACAGAGACACAGACGGAGACCGAGACAGACACGGGGGCAGTGACAGGGACAGGGACAGGGACAGAGGCAGGGACAGGGACAGGGACAGGGACACAGACAGAGACAGAGACAGGGACAGAGACCGAGACGGAGACAGAGACGGAGACAGAGACAGAGGCAGAGACAGAGACAGAGGCAGAGTCAGAGACAGAGACAGGGACAGAGACAGAGACAGAGACAGGGACAGAGACAGAGACAGAGACAGAGGCAGAGTCAGAGACAGAGACAGGGACAGAGACAGAGACAGGGACAGAGACAGAGACAGAGGCAGAGACAGAGACAGAGACAGAGACTGAGACGGGGACAAAGATGGAGACAAAGACGGAGACAGAGACAGCGACAAAGACAGTGACAGAGACATAGACAGAGGCAGAGACAGAGACGGAGACAGACACAGAGACTGAGACAGAGACAGAGACAGAGACAGAAACAGTGACAGAGACAGAGACAGAGACAGAGACAGAGACAGAGACAGACACAGAGATAGAGACAGAGATAGGGACAGACACAGAGACAGAGACAGAGACTGGGAGATGGACAAAGACAGAGACACAGACGGAGACCGAGACAGACACGGGGACAGAGACAGGGACAGGGACAGGGACAGGGACAGGGACAGGGACAGGGACAGGGACACAGACAGAGACAGAGACAGGGACAGAGACCGAGACGGAGACAGAGACGGAGACAGAGACAGAGGCAGAGACAGAGACAGAGGCAGAGTCAGAGACAGAGACAGGGACAGAGACAGAGACAGAGACTGGGAGACGGACAAAGACAGAGACAGAGACGGGGAACGAGACAGAGACGGAGACAGAGACAAAGACGGAGACAAAGACGGAGACAAAGACGGAGACAGAGACACAGACAAAGACAGAGACAGAGACAGAGACAGAGACGTAGACAGAGACAGAGACAGGGACAGAGACAGAGACAGAGACAGAGACTGAGACGGTGACGGAGACGGAGACAGAGACAGAGACGGAGACAGAGACAGAGACAGCGACAGAGACGAAGACGGAGGCGGAGACCGAGACAGAGACAGAGACAGAGGCGGAGACGGAGACGGAGACGGAGACGGAGACAGAGCCATAGACAGAGACAGGGACAGAGACAGAGACAGGGACAGAGACAGGGACAGGGACAGAGACAGAGACAGAGGCAGTGACAGAGACAGAGACAGAGACTGAGAAGGGGACAAAGATGGAGACAAAGACGGAGACAGAGACAGCGACAAAGACAGTGACAGAGACATAGACAGAGGCAGAGACAGAGACGGAGACAGACACAGAGACTGAGACAGAGACAGAGACAGACACAGAGATAGAGACAGAGAAAGGGACAGACACAGAGACAGAGACAGAGACTGGGAGATGGACAAAGACAGAGACAAAGACGGAGACCGAGACAGACACGGGGACAGAGACAGGGACAGGGACAGGGACAGAGACAGGGACAGGGACAGGGACACAGACAGAGACAGAGACAGGGACAGAGACCGAGACGGAGACAGAGACGGAGACAGAACAGAGGCAGAGACAGAGACAGAGGCAGAGTCAGAGACAGAGACAGGGACAGAGACAGAGACAGAGACTGGGAGACGGACAAAGACAGAGACAGAGACGGGGAACGAGACAGAGACGGAGACAGAGACAAAGACGGAGACAAAGACGGAGACAAAGACGGAGACAAAGACGGAGACAGAGACAGAGACAAAGACAGAGACAGAGACAGAGACAGAGACAGAGACAGGGAAAGAGACAGCGACAGAGACAGAGACAGAGAAAGAAACAGAGACAAAGGAGGAGACAAAGATGGAGACAAAGACGGAGACAGAGACAGCGACAAAGACAGTGACAGAGACATAGACAGAGGCAGAGACAGAGACGGAGACAGACACAGAGACTGAGACAGGGACAGAGACAGAGACAGAGACAGAGACAGAGACAGAGACAGACCACAGAGAAAGAGGCAGAGACAGAGACACAGACGGAGACGGCGACAGAAATGGAGACCGAGACAGAGGCAGGGAGAGAGACAGAGACAGAGCCAGAGACAGAGACAGTGACAGAGACAGAGACAGAGACAGAGGCAGAGAGAGAGACAGAGACAGAGTCAGAGACAGAGACAGAGGCAGAGACAGAGACAGGGAGAGGGAAAAAGACAGAGACAGAGACGGAGACCGAGACAGAGACGGAGACAGAGACAAAGACGGAGACAAAGACGGAGACAAAGACGGAGACAAAAACGGAGACAGAGACAGAGACAAAGATAGAGACAGAGACAGAGACAGAAACAGAGACAGAGAAAGAGACAGAGACAGAGACAGAGGCAGAGAGAGAGACAGAGACAGAGTCAGAGACAGAGACAGAGACAGAGACAGAGACAGAGACAGAGACAGAGACAGTGACAGAGACAGAGACGGAGACAGATACAGAGGCAGAGACAGAGACAGAGACAGAGGCAGAGTCAGAGACAGAGACAGTGACAGAAACAGAGACAGAGACAGAGACAGAGCCGGAGACAGAGACGGAGACGGAGACGGAGAGCCAGACAGAGACAGAGACGGCGACCGAGAAGGAGACGGAGACGGAGACGGAGACGGAGACGGAGACGGAGACGGAGACGGAGACGGAGACGGAGACCGAGACGGAGAGCCAGACAGAGACAGAGACGGTGACGGAGAAGGTGACGGAGACGGAGACGGAGACGTAGACGGAGACGGAGACGGAGACGTAGACGGAGACGGAGACGGAGACGTAGACGGAGACGGAGACAGAGACAGAGACAGACACAGAGACAGAGACAGAGACAGAGACAGATACAGAAACAGAGACAGAGACAGAGAGAGAGACAGAGACAGAGCCAGAGACAGAGACAGTGACAGAGACAGAGACAGAGACAGAGACAGAGGCAGAGAGAGAGACAGAGACAGAGTCAGAGACAGAGACAGTGACAGAAACAGAGACAGAGACAGGGACATAGACAGAGACGGAGACAGAGACAGAGACAGAGACAGAGACAGAGTCAGAGACAGGGACAGGGACAGGGACAGGGACAGAGACAGAGACAGAGACAGAGACAGAGACAGAGACAGAGACTGAGACGGGGACAAAGATGGAGACAAAGACGGAGACAGAGACAGCGACAAAGACAGTGACAGAGACATAGACAGAGGCAGAGACAGAGACGGAGACAGACACAGAGACTGAGACAGAGACAGAGACAGAGACAGAAACAGTGACAGAGACAGAGACAGAGACAGAGACAGAGACAGAGACAGACACAGAGATAGAGACAGAGATAGGGACAGACACAGAGACAGAGACAGAGACTGGGAGATGGACAAAGACAGAGACACAGACGGAGACCGAGACAGACACGGGGACAGAGACAGGGACAGGGACAGGGACAGAGACAGGGACAGGGACAGGGACAGGGACACAGACAGAGACAGAGACAGGGACAGAGACCGAGACGGAGACAGAGACGGAGACAGAGACAGAGGCAGAGACAGAGACAGAGGCAGAGTCAGAGACAGAGACAGGGACAGAGACAGAGACAGAGACTGGGAGAGGGACAAAGACAGAGACAGAGACGGGGAACGAGACAGAGACGGAGACAGAGACAAAGACGGAGACAAAGACGGAGACAAAGACGGAGACAGAGACAGAGACAAAGACAGAGACAGAGACAGAGACAGAGACAGAGACAGAGACAGGGAAAGAGACAGAGACAGAGACAGAGACAGAGAAAGAAACAGAGACAAAGGCGGAGACAAAGATGGAGACAAAGACGGAGACAGAGACAGTGACAGAGACAGAGACAGAGACAGAGACAGAGACAGAGGCAGAGAGAGAGACAGAGACAGAGTCAGAGACAGAGACAGTGACAGAAACAGAGACAGAGACAGGGACATAGACAGAGACGGAGACAGAGACAGAGACAGAGACAGAGACAGAGACAGAGTCAGAGACAGGGACAGGGACAGGGACAGGGACAGAGACAGAGACAGAGACAGAGACAGAGACAGAGACAGAGACTGAGACGGGGACAAAGATGGAGACAAAGACGGAGACAGAGACAGCGACAAAGACAGTGACAGAGACATAGACAGAGGCAGAGACAGAGACGGAGACAGACACAGAGACAGAGACAGAGACAGAGACAGAGACAGAAACAGTGACAGAGACAGAGACAGAGACAGAGACAGAGACAGAGACAGACACAGAGATAGAGACAGAGATAGGGACAGACACAGAGACAGAGACAGAGACTGGGAGATGGACAAAGACAGAGACACAGACGGAGACCGAGACAGACACGGGGACAGAGACAGGGACAGGGACAGGGACAGAGACAGGGACAGGGACAGGGACAGGGACACAGACAGAGACAGAGACAGGGACAGAGACCGAGACGGAGACAGAGACGGAGACAGAGACAGAGGCAGAGACAGAGACAGAGGCAGAGTCAGAGACAGAGACAGGGACAGAGACAGAGACAGAGACTGGGAGAGGGACAAAGACAGAGACAGAGACGGGGAACGAGACAGAGACGGAGACAGAGACAAAGACGGAGACAAAGACGGAGACAAAGACGGAGACAGAGACAGAGACAAAGACAGAGACAGAGACAGAGACAGAGACAGAGACAGAGACAGGGAAAGAGACAGAGACAGAGACAGAGACAGAGAAAGAAACAGAGACAAAGGCGGAGACAAAGATGGAGACAAAGACGGAGACAGAGACAGCGACAAAGACAGTGACAGAGACATAGACAGAGGCAGAGACAGAGACGGGGACAGACACAGAGACTGAGACAGAGACAGAGACAGAGACAGAGACAGACCACAGAGAAAGAGGCAGAGACAGAGACAGAGAAAGAGACAGAGACAGAGACAGAGACAGAGGCAGAGAGAGAGACAGAGACAGAGTCAGAGACAGGGACAGAGACAGGGACAGGGACAGAGACAGAGACAGAGGCAGAGACAGAGACAGAGGCAGGGAGAGAGACAGAGACAGAGTCAGAGACAGAGACAGAGGCAGAGACAGAGACAGGGAGAGGGAAAAAGACAGAGACAGAGACGGAGACCGAGACAGAGACGGAGACAGAGACAAAGACGGAGACAACGACGGAGACAAAGACGGAGACAAAAACGGAGACAGAGACAGAGACAAAGATAGAGACAGAGACAGAGACAGAAACAGAGACAGAGAAAGAGACAGAGACAGAGACAGAGACAGAGGCAGAGAGAGAGACAGAGACAGAGTCAGAGACAGGGACAGAGACAGGGACAGGGACAGAGACAGAGACAGAGGCAGAGACAGAGACAGAGACAGAGACTGAGACGGGGACAAAGATGGAGACAAAGACGGAGACAGAGACAGCGACAAAGACAGTGACAGAGACATAGACAGAGGCAGAGACAGAGACGGAGACAGACACAGAGACTGAGACAGAGACAGAGACAGAGACAGAAACAGTGACAGAGACAGAGACAGAGACAGAGACAGAGACAGAGACAGACACAGAGATAGAGACAGAGATAGGGACAGACACAGAGACAGAGACAGAGACTGGGAGATGGACAAAGACAGAGACACAGACGGAGACCGAGACAGACACGGGGACAGAGACAGGGACAGGGACAGGGACAGAGACAGGGACAGGGACAGGGACACAGACAGAGACAGAGACAGGGACAGAGACCGAGACGGAGACAGAGACGGAGACAGAGACAGAGGCAGAGACAGAGACAGAGGCAGAGTCAGAGACAGAGACAGGGACAGAGACAGAGACAGAGACTGGGAGACGGACAAAGACAGAGACAGAGACGGGGAACGAGACAGAGACGGAGACAGAGACAAAGACGGAGACAAAGACGGAGACAAAGACGGAGACAGAGACAGAGACAAAGACAGAGACAGAGACAGAGACAGAGACAGAGACAGAGACAGAGACAGGGACAGAGACAGAGACAGAGACAGAGACTGAGACGGTGACGGAGACGGAGACAGAGACAGAGACGGAGACAGAGACAGAGACAGCGACAGAGACGGAGACGGAGGCGGAGACCGAGACAGAGACAGAGACAGAGGCGGAGACGGAGACGGAGACGGAGACGGAGACAGAGCCATAGACAGAGACAGGGACAGAGACAGAGACAGGGGCAGTGACAGGGAGAGGGACAAATACAGAGACAGAGACGGAGGCCGAGACAGAGACGGAGACAGAGACGGAGACGGAGACAGAGACAGAGGCAGACACAGAGACAGAGACAGAGACAGAGACAGAGACAGAGACAGAGACAGAGACAGAGACAGAGACAGAGACAGAGACAGAGACAGATACACAGACAGGGACAGGGACAGAGACAGAGACAGAGAAAGAGAAAGAGGCAGATACAGAGACACAGACGGAGACGGAGATGGAAACAGAGATGGAGACCGAGACAGAGGCAGAGAGAGAGACAGAGACAGAGCCAGAGACAGAGACAGTGACAGAGACAGAGACAGAGACAGAGACAGAGACAGAGACACACACAGAGACAGAGACCGAGACAGGGACAGAGACAGAGACAGAGACAGAGACTGGGAGAGAGACAAAGACAGAGACAGAGACGGAGACCGAGACAGAGACGGAGACAGAGACAAAGATAGAGACAGAGACAGAGACAGAGAGAGAGACAGAGACAGAGACAGAGACAGAGACAGAGACAGAGTCAGAGACAGGGACAGAGACAGAGACAGAGACAGAGACAGAGACAGAGACAGAGACAGAGACAGAGACAGAGACAGAGACAGAGACAGAGACAGAGAAAGAGGCAGAGGCAGAGACACAGACGGAGACGGAGACAGAGATGGAGACCGAGACAGAGGCAGAGAGAGAGACAGAGACAGAGCCAGAGACAGAGACAGTGACAGAGACAGAGACAGAGACAGAGACAGAGGCAGAGAGAGAGACAGAGACAGAGTCAGAGACAGAGACAGTGACAGAAACAGAGACAGAGACAGGGACATAGACAGAGACGGAGACAGAGACAGAGACAGAGACAGAGACAGAGACAGAGACAGAGACAGAGACAGAGACAGAGATAGACACAGAGACAGAGACAGAGAGAGAGACAGAGACAGAGACAGAGACAGAGACAGAGACAGAGTCAGAGACAGGGACAGAGACAGGGACAGGGACAGTGACAGAGACAGAGACAGAGGCAGAGGCAGAGACAGAGACAGAGACAGAGACTGAGACGGGGACAAAGATGGAGACAAAGACGGAGACAGAGACAGCGACAAAGACAGTGACAGAGACATAGACAGAGGCAGAGACAGAGACGGAGACAGACACAGAGACTGAGACAGAGACAGAGACAGAGACAGAAACAGTGACAGAGACAGAGACAGAGACAGAGACAGAGACAGAGACAGAGACAGAGACAGAGACAGACACAGAGATAGAGACAGAGATAGGGACAGACACAGAGACTGGGAGATGGACAAAGACAGAGACACAGACGGAGACCGAGACAGACACGGGGTCAGAGACAGGGACAGGGACAGGGACAGAGACAGGGACAGGGACAGGGACACAGACAGAGACAGAGACAGGGACAGAGACCGAGACGGAGACAGAGACGGAGACAGAGACAGAGGCAGAGACAGAGACAGAGGCAGAGTCAGAGACAGAGACAGGGACAGAGACAGAGACAGAGACTGGGAGACGGACAAAGACAGAGACAGAGACGGGGAACGAGACAGAGACGGAGACAGAGACAAAGACGGAGACAAAGACGGAGACAAAGACGGAGACAGAGACAGAGACAAAGACAGAGACAGAGACAGAGACAGAGACAGGGAAAGAGACAGAGACAGAGACAGAGACAGAGAAAGAAACAGAGACAAAGGCGGAGACAAAGATGGAGACAAAGACGGAGACAGAGACAGCGACAAAGACAGTGACAGAGACAGAGACAGAGACAGAGACAGAGACAGAGACAGACCACAGAGAAAGAGGCAGAGACAGAGACACAGACGGAGACGGCGACAGAAATGGAGACCGAGACAGAGGCAGGGAGAGAGACAGAGACAGAGCCAGAGACAGAGACAGTGACAGAGACAGAGACAGAGACAGAGGCAGAGAGAGAGACAGAGACAGAGTCAGAGACAGAGACAGAGGCAGAGACAGAGACAGGGAGAGGGAAAAAGACAGAGACAGAGACGGAGACCGAGACAGAGACGGAGACAGAGACAAAGACGGAGACAAAGACGGAGACAAAGACGGAGACAAAAACGGAGACAGAGACAGAGACAAAGATAGAGACAGAGACAGAGACAGAAACAGAGACAGAGAAAGAGACAGAGACAGAGACAGAGGCAGAGACAGAGACAGAGACAGAGACAGAGACAGAGACAGAGACAGTGACAGAGACAGAGACGGAGACAGATACAGAGGCAGAGACAGAGACAGAGACAGAGGCAGAGTCAGAGACAGAGACAGAGACAGGGAAAGAGACAGAGACGGAGACAGAGACGGAGACAGAGACAGAGACAGAGACAGAGATAGACACAGAGACAGAGACAGAGAGAGAGACAGAAACAGAGACAGAGACAGGGACATGGACAGAGACGGAGACAGAGACAGAGACAGAGACAGATACAGAGATAGAGACAGAGACAGAGACAGAGAGAGAGACAGAGACAGAGACAGAGACAGAGACAGAGACAGAGACAGAGTCAGAGACAGGGACAGAGACAGGGACAGGGACAGAGACAGAGACAGAGACAGAGACTGAGACGGTGACGGAGACGGAGACAGAGACAGAGACGGAGACAGAGACAGAGACAGCGACAGAGACGGAGACGGAGGCGGAGACCGAGACAGAGACAGAGACAGAGGCGGAGACGGAGACGGAGACGGAGACGGAGACGGAGACGGAGACAGAGCCATAGACAGAGACAGGGACAGAGACAGAGACAGGGACAGTGACAGGGAGAGGGACAAATACAGAGACAGAGACGGAGGCCGAGACAGAGACGGAGACAGAGACGGAGACGGAGACAGAGACAGAGGCAGACACAGAGACAGAGACAGAGACAGAGACAGAGACAGAGACAGAGACAGAGACAGAGACAGAGACAGAGACAGAGACAGAGACAGAGACAGAGACAGAGACAGAGACAGAGACAGAGACAGATACAGAGACAGGGACAGGGACAGAGACAAAGAGACAGAGAAAGAGAAAGAGGCAGATACAGAGACACAGACGGAGACGGAGATGGAAACAGAGATGGAGACCGAGACAGAGGCAGAGAGAGAGACAGAGACAGAGCCAGAGACAGAGACAGTGACAGAGACAGAGACAGAGACAGAGACAGAGACAGAGACAGAGACAGAGACACACACAGAGACAGAGACCGAGACAGGGACAGAGACAGAGACAGAGACAGAGACTGGGAGAGAGACAAAGACAGAGACAGAGACGGAGACCGAGACAGAGACGGAGACAGAGACAAAGATAGAGACAGAGACAGAGACAGAGACAGAGACAGAGACAGAGAAAGAGACAGAGACAGAGACGGAGACCGAGAGAGAGACGGAGTCGGAGACAAAGACGGAGACAGAGACTGAGACAGAGACGGAGACAGACACAGAGACTGAGACAGAGACAGAGACACAGACAGAGACAGAGACAGAGACAGAGACAGAGACAGAGACAGAGACAGAGACAGAGACAGAGACAGAGAAAGAGGCAGAGGCAGAGACACAGACGGAGACGGCGACAGAGATGGAGACCGAGACAGAGGCAGCGAGAGAGACAGAGACAGAGCCAGAGACAGAGACAGTGACAGAGAGAGAGACAGAGACAGAGACAGAGGCAGAGAGAGAGACAGAGACAGAGTCAGAGACAGAGACAGTGACAGAAACAGAGACAGAGACAGGGACATAGACAGAGACGGAGACAGAGACAGAGACAAAGACGGAGACAAAAACGGAGACAAAGACGGAGACAGAGACAGAGACAAAGACAGAGACAGAGACAGAGACAGAGACAGAGACAGAGACAGGGACAGAGACCGAGACAGAGACAGAGACTGAGACGGTGACGGAGACGGAGACCGAGACAGAGACGGAGACAGAGACAAAGATAGAGACAGAGACAGAGACAGAGAGAGAGACAGAGACAGAGACAGAGACAGAGACAGAGACAGAGTCAGAGACAGAGACAGACACAGAGATAGAGACAGAGATAGGGACAGACACAGAGACAGAGACAGAGACTGGGAGATGGACAAAGACAGAGACACAGACGGAGACCGAGACAGACACGGGGACAGAGACAGGGACAGGGACAGGGACAGAGACAGGGACAGGGACAGGGACACAGACAGAGACAGAGACAGGGACAGAGACCGAGACGGAGACAGAGACGGAGACAGAGACAGAGGCAGAGACAGAGACAGAGGCAGAGTCAGAGACAGAGACAGGGACAGAGACAGAGACAGAGACTGGGAGACGGACAAAGACAGAGACAGAGACGGGGAACGAGATAGAGACGGAGACAGAGACAAAGACGGAGACAAAGACGGAGACAAAGACGGAGACAGAGACAGAGACAAAGACAGAGACAGAGACAGAGACAGAGACAGAGACACACACAGAGACAGAGACCGAGACAGGGACAGAGACAGAGACAGAGACAGAGACTGGGAGAGAGACAAAGACAGAGACAGAGACGGAGACCGAGACAGAGACGGAGACAGAGACAAAGATAGAGACAGAGACAGAGACAGAGACAGAGACAGAGACAGAGAAAGAGACAGAGACAGAGACGGAGACCGAGAGAGAGACGGAGTCGGAGACAAAGACGGAGACAGAGACTGAGACAGAGACGGAGACAGACACAGAGACTGAGACAGAGACAGAGACACAGACAGAGACAGAGACAGAGACAGAGACAGAGACAGAGACAGAGACAGAGACAGAGACAGAGACAGAGACAGAGACAGAGAAAGAGGCAGAGGCAGAGACACAGACGGAGACGGCGACAGAGATGGAGACCGAGACAGAGGCAGAGAGAGAGACAGAGACAGAGCCAGAGACAGAGACAGTGACAGAGAGAGAGACAGAGACAGAGACAGAGGCAGAGAGAGAGACAGAGACAGAGTCAGAGACAGAGACAGTGACAGAAACAGAGACAGAGACAGGGACATAGACAGAGACGGAGACAGAGACAGAGACAGAGACAGAGACAGAAACAGAGACAGAGACAGAGACAGAGATAGAGACAGAGACAGAGACAGAGAGAGAGACAGAGACAGAGACAGAGACAGAGACAGAGACAGAGTCAGAGACAGGGACAGAGACAGGGACAGGGACAGAGACAGAGACAGAGGCAGAGACAGAGACAGAGACAGAGACTGAGACGGGGACAAAGATGGAGACAAAGACGGAGACGGAGACAGCGACAAAGACAGTGACAGAGACATAGACAGAGGCAGAGACAGAGACGGAGACAGACACAGAGACTGAGACAGAGACAGAGACAGAGACAGAAACAGTGACAGAGACAGAGACAGAGACAGAGACAGAGACAGAGACAGACACAGAGATAGAGACAGAGATAGGGACAGACACAGAGACAGAGACAGAGACTGGGAGATGGACAAAGACAGAGACACAGACGGAGACCGAGACAGACACGGGGACAGAGACAGGGACAGGGACAGGGACAGAGACAGGGACAGGGACAGGGACACAGACAGAGACAGAGACAGGGACAGAGACCGAGACGGAGACAGAGACGGAGACAGAGACAGAGGCAGAGACAGAGACAGAGGCAGAGTCAGAGACAGAGACAGGGACAGAGACAGAGACAGAGACTGGGAGACGGACAAAGACAGAGACAGAGACGGGGAACGAGACAGAGACGGAGACAGAGACAAAGACGGAGACAAAAACGGAGACAAAGACGGAGACAGACACAGAGACAAAGACAGAGACAGAGACAGAGACAGAGACAGAGACAGAGACAGAGACAGAGACAGGGACAGAGACCGAGACAGAGACAGAGACTGAGACGGTGACGGAGACGGAGACAGAGACAGAGACGGAGACAGAGACAGAGACAGCGACAGAGACGGAGACGGAGGCGGAGACCGAGACAGAGACAGAGACAGAGGCGGAGACGGAGACGGAGACGGAGACGGAGACAGAGCCATAGACAGAGACAGGGACAGAGACAGAGACAGAGACAGGGACAGTGACAGGGAGAGGGACAAATACAGAGACAGAGACGGAGGCCGAGGCAGAGACGGAGACAGAGACGGAGACGGAGACAGAGACAGAGGCAGACACAGAGACAGAGACAGAGACAGAGACAGAGACAGAGACAGAGACAGAGACAGAGACAGAGACAGAGACAGAGACAGAGACAGAGACAGAGACAGAGACAGAGACAGAGACAGAGACAGAGACAGATACAGAGACAGGGACAGGGACAGAGACAGAGACAGAGAAAGAGAAAGAGGCAGATACAGAGACACAGACGGAGACGGAGATGGAAACAGAGATGGAGACCGAGACAGAGGCAGAGAGAGAGACAGAGACAGAGCCAGAGACAGAGACAGTGACAGAGACAGAGACAGAGACAGAGACAGAGACAGAGACAGAGACACACACAGAGACAGAGACCGAGACAGGGACAGAGACAGAGACAGAGACAGAGACAGAGACTGGGAGAGAGACAAAGACAGAGACAGAGACGGAGACCGAGACAGAGACTGAGACAGAGACAGAGACAGAGACAGAGACAGAGACAGACCACAGAGGAAGAGGCAGAGACAGAGACACAGACGGAGACGGCGACAGAAATGGAGACCGAGACAGAGGCAGGGAGAGAGACAGAGACAGAGCCAGAGACAGAGACAGTGACAGAGACAGAGACAGAGACAGAGGCAGAGAGAGAGACAGAGACAGAGTCAGAGACAGAGACAGAGGCAGAGACAGAGACAGGGAGAGGGAAAAAGACAGAGACAGAGACGGAGACCGAGACAGAGACGGAGACAGAGACAAAGACGGAGACAAAGACGGAGACAAAGACGGAGACAAAAACGGAGACAGAGACAGAGACAAAGATAGAGACAGAGACAGAGACAGAAACAGAGACAGAGAAAGAGACAGAGACAGAGACAGAGACTGAGGCAGAGAGAGAGACAGAGACAGAGTCAGAGACAGAGACAGAGACAGAGACAGAGACAGAGACAGTGACAGAGACAGAGACGGAGACAGATACAGAGGCAGAGACACGGACAGAGACAGAGGCAGAGTCAGAGACAGAGACAGTGACAGAAACAGAGACAGAGACAGAGACAGAGCCGGAGACAGAGACGGAGACGGAGACGGAGAGCCAGACAGAGACAGAGACGGCGACGGAGAAGGAGACGGAGACGGAGACGGAGACGGAGACGGAGACGGAGACGGAGACGGAGACGGAGACGGAGACGGAGACGGAGACGGAGACGGAGACGGAGACCGAGACGGAGAGCCAGACAGAGACAGAGACGGTGACGGAGAAGGTGACGGAGACGGAGACGGAGACGTAGACGGAGACGGAGACAGAGACAGAGACAGACACAGAGAGAGAGACAGAGACAGAGACAGAGACAGATACAGAAACAGAGACAGAGACAGGGAGAGAGACAGAGACAGAGACAGAGACAGGGACAGGGACAGAGACAGAGACAGAGACAGAGACGGAGAGGGAGACGGAGACGGAGACGGAGACGGAGACGGAGACCGAGACGGAGACGGAGACCGAGACAGAGACGGAAACAGAGGCACAGACGGAGACAGAGACAGAGACAGAGACCGAGACGGAGACAGAGACGGAAACAGAGACAGAGGCAGAGTCAGAGACAGAGACAGTGACAGAAACAGAGACAGAGACAGAGACAGAGCCGGAGACAGAGACGGAGACGGAGACGGAGAGCCAGACAGAGACAGAGACGGCGACGGAGAAGGAGACGGAGACGGAGACAGAGACAAAGACGGAGACAAAGACGGAGACAAAGACGGAGACAAAAACGGAGACAGAGACAGAGACAAAGATAGAGACAGAGACAGAGACAGAAACAGAGACAGAGAAAGAGACAGAGACAGAGACAGAGACAGAGGCAGAGGCAGAGAGAGAGACAGAGACAGAGTCAGAGACAGAGACAGAGACAGAGACAGAGACAGAGACAGAGACAGAGACAGAGACAGAGACAGAGACAGTGACAGAGACAGAGACGGAGACAGATACAGAGGCAGAGACAGAGACAGAGACAGAGGCAGAGTCAGAGACAGAGACAGTGACAGAAACAGAGACAGAGACAGAGACAGAGACGGAGACAGAGACGGAGACGGAGACGGAGAGCCAGACAGAGACAGAGACGGCGACGGAGAAGGAGACGGAGACGGAGACGGAGACGGAGACGGAGACGGAGACGGAGACGGAGACGGAGACGGAGACGGAGACGGAGACGGAGACGGAGACGGAGACGGAGACGGAGACGGAGACGGAGACGGAGACGGAGACGGAGACGGAGACGGAGACGGAGACGGAGACCGAGACGGAGAGCCAGACAGAGACAGAGACGGTGACGGAGAAGGTGACGGAGACGGAGACGGAGACGTAGACGGAGACGGAGACGGAGACGTAGACGGAGACGGAGACGGAGACGTAGACGGAGACGGAGACAGAGACAGAGACAGACACAGAGACAGAGACAGAGACAGAGACAGTGACAGAAACAGAGACAGAGACAGGGACATAGACAGAGACGGAGACAGAGACAGAGACAGAGACAGAGACAGAGTCAGAGACAGGGACAGAGACAGGGACAGGGACAGAGACAGAGACAGAGACAGAGACAGAGACAGAGACAGAGACTGAGACGGGGACAAAGATGGAGACAAAGACGGAGACAGAGACAGCGACAAAGACAGTGACAGAGACATAGACAGAGGCAGAGACAGGGACGGAGACAGACACAGAGACTGAGACAGAGACAGAGACAGAGACAGAAACAGTGACAGAGACAGAGACAGAGACAGAGACAGAGACAGAGACAGACACAGAGATAGAGACAGAGATAGGGACAGACACAGAGACAGAGACAGAGACTGGGAGATGGACAAAGACAGAGACACAGACGGAGACCGAGACAGACACGGGGACAGAGACAGGGACAGGGACAGGGACAGAGACAGGGACAGGGACAGGGACACAGACAGAGACAGAGACAGGGACAGAGACCGAGACGGAGACAGAGACGGAGACAGAGACAGAGGCAGAGACAGAGACAGAGGCAGAGTCAGAGACAGAGACAGGGACAGAGACAGAGACAGAGACTGGGAGAGGGACAAAGACAGAGACAGAGACGGGGAACGAGACAGAGACGGAGACAGAGACAAAGACGGAGACAAAGACGGAGACAAAGACGGAGACAGAGACAGAGACAAAGACAGAGACAGAGACAGAGACAGAGACAGAGACAGGGAAAGAGACAGAGACAGAGACAGAGACAGAGAAAGAAACAGAGACAAAGGCGGAGACAAAGATGGAGACAAAGACGGAGACAGAGACAGCGACAAAGACAGTGACAGAGACATAGACATAGGCAGAGACAGAGACGGGGACAGACACAGAGACTGAGACAGAGACAGAGACAGAGACAGAGACAGACCACAGAGAAAGAGGCAGAGACAGAGACACAGACGGAGACGGCGACAGAAATGGAGACCGAGACAGAGGCAGGGAGAGAGACAGAGACAGAGCCAGAGACAGAGACAGTGACAGAGGCAGAGACAGAGACAGAGGCAGAGAGAGAGACAGAGACAGAGTCAGAGACAGAGACAGAGGCAGAGACAGAGACAGGGAGAGGGAAAAAGACAGAGACAGAGACGGAGACCGAGACAGAGACGGAGACAGAGACTGGGAGAGGGACAAAGACAGAGACAGAGACGGAGACCGAGGGAGAAGCAGAGAGAGAGGGAGAGCGAGAGACAGAGTCAGAGACAGAGACAGTGACAGACACAGAGACAAGGACAGCGACAGAGAAAGAGACAGAGAGAGAGACAGAGACAGAGACAGGGACACAGACAGAGACAGAGACAGAGACAGAGACCGTGACGGAGACGAAGACAGAGACGGAGACAGAGTCAGAGACAGAGACAGTGACAGAAAGAGAGACAGAGACAGAGACAGGGAACGAGACAGAGACGGAGACAGAGACAAAGACGGAGACAAAGACGGAGACAAAGACGGAGACAGAGACAGAGACAAAGATAGAGACAGAGACAGAGACAGGGACAGAGAAAGAGACAGAGACAGAGACAGAGAAAGAGGCAGAGACAGAGACAGAGACACAGACGGAGACGGAGACAGAGATGGAGACCGAGACAGAGACAGAGAGAGAGACAGAGACAGAGACAGAGCCAGAGACAGAGACAGAGACAGAGACGGTGACGGAGACGGTGACGGAGGCGGAGATGGAGACGGAGACGGAGACGGAGACGGAGACGGACACGGAGACGGGGACGGAGACGGAGACAGAGACAGAGACGGAGTCAGGGACAGGGACATAGACAGAGACAAAGACGGAGACAAAGACGGAGACAAAGACGGAGACGAAGACGGAGACAGAGACAGAGACAAAGATAGAGACAGAGACAGCGGCAGAGAAAGGGACAGACACAGAGACAGAGACCCAGACGGAGACAGAAGGAGAGACAGAGACAGAGACAGAGACAGGGACACAGACACAGACAGAGACAGAGACAGAGACAGAGACAGAGACGCAGACGGAGACAGAGACGGAGAGAGAGACAGAGGCAGAGAGAGAGGCAGAGACAGAGTCAGAGACAGAGACAGTGACAGAAACAGAAACGGAGACAGAGACAGGGACAGAGACAGAGACAGAGACTGGGAGAGGGACAAAGACAGAGACAGAGACGGGGAACGAGACAGAGACGGAGACAGAGACAAAGACGGAGACAAAGACGGAGACAAAGACGGAGACAGAGACAGAGACAAAGACAGAGACAGAGACAGAGACAGAGACAGAGACACACACAGAGACAGAGACCGAGACAGGGACAGAGACAGAGACAGAGACAGAGACTGGGAGAGAGACAAAGACAGAGACAGAGACGGAGACCGAGACAGAGACGGAGACAGAGACAAAGATAGAGACAGAGACAGAGACAGAGACAGAGACAGAGACAGAGACAGAGACAGAGACAGAGAAAGAGACAGAGACAGAGACGGAGACCGAGAGAGAGACGGAGTCGGAGACAAAGACGGAGACAGAGACTGAGACAGAGACGGAGACAGACACAGAGACTGAGACAGAGACAGAGACACAGACAGAGACAGAGACAGAGACAGAGACAGAGACAGAGACAGAGACAGAGACAGAGACAGAGACAGAGACAGAGAAAGAGGCAGAGGCAGAGACACAGACGGAGACGGCGACAGAGATGGAGACCGAGACAGAGGCAGAGAGAGAGACAGAGACAGAGCCAGAGACAGAGACAGTGACAGAGAGAGAGACAGAGACAGAGACAGAGGCAGAGAGAGAGACAGAGACAGAGTCAGAGACAGAGACAGTGACAGAAACAGAGACAGAGACAGGGACATAGACAGAGACGGAGACAGAGACAGAGACAGAGACAGAGACAGAAACAGAGACAGAGACAGAGACAGAGATAGAGACAGAGACAGAGACAGAGAGAGAGACAGAGACAGAGACAGAGACAGAGACAGAGACAGAGTCAGAGACAGGGACAGAGACAGGGACAGGGACAGAGACAGAGACAGAGGCAGAGACAGAGACAGAGACAGAGACTGAGACGGGGACAAAGATGGAGACAAAGACGGAGACGGAGACAGCGACAAAGACAGTGACAGAGACATAGACAGAGGCAGAGACAGAGACGGAGACAGACACAGAGACTGAGACAGAGACAGAGACAGAGACAGAAACAGTGACAGAGACAGAGACAGAGACAGAGACAGAGACAGAGACAGACACAGAGATAGAGACAGAGATAGGGACAGACACAGAGACAGAGACAGAGACTGGGAGATGGACAAAGACAGAGACACAGACGGAGACCGAGACAGACACGGGGACAGAGACAGGGACAGGGACAGGGACAGAGACAGGGACAGGGACAGGGACACAGACAGAGACAGAGACAGGGACAGAGACCGAGACGGAGACAGAGACGGAGACAGAGACAGAGGCAGAGACAGAGACAGAGGCAGAGTCAGAGACAGAGACAGGGTCAGAGACAGAGACAGAGACTGGGAGACGGACAAAGACAGAGACAGAGACGGGGAACGAGACAGAGACGGAGACAGAGACAAAGACGGAGACAAAAACGGAGACAAAGACGGAGACAGACACAGAGACAAAGACAGAGACAGAGACAGAGACAGAGACAGAGACAGAGACAGGGACAGAGACCGAGACAGAGACAGAGACTGAGACGGTGACGGAGACGGAGACAGAGACAGAGACGGAGACAGAGACAGAGACAGCGACAGAGACGGAGACGGAGGCGGAGACCGAGACAGAGACAGAGACAGAGGCGGAGACGGAGACGGAGACGGAGACGGAGACAGAGCCATAGACAGAGACAGGGACAGAGACAGAGACAGAGACAGGGACAGTGACAGGGAGAGGGACAAATACAGAGACAGAGACGGAGGCCGAGGCAGAGACGGAGACAGAGACGGAGACGGAGACAGAGACAGAGGCAGACACAGAGACAGAGACAGAGACAGAGACAGAGACAGAGACAGAGACAGAGACAGAGACAGAGACAGAGACGGCGACGGAGAAGGAGACGGAGACGGAGACAGAGACAAAGACGGAGACAAAGACGGAGACAAAGACGGAGACAAAAACGGAGACAGAGACAGAGACAAAGATAGAGACAGAGACAGAGACACACACAGAGACAGAGACCGAGACAGGGACAGAGACAGAGACAGAGACAGAGACTGGGAGAGAGACAAAGACAGAGACAGAGACGGAGACCGAGACAGAGACTGAGACAGAGACAGAGACAGAGACAGAGACAGAGACAGAGACAGAGACAGACCACAGAGGAAGAGGCAGAGACAGAGACACAGACGGAGACGGCGACAGAAATGGAGACCGAGACAGAGGCAGGGAGAGAGACAGAGACAGAGCCAGAGACAGAGACAGTGACAGAGACAGAGACAGAGACAGAGGCAGAGAGAGAGACAGAGACAGAGTCAGAGACAGAGACAGAGGCAGAGACAGAGACAGGGAGAGGGAAAAAGACAGAGACAGAGACGGAGACCGAGACAGAGACGGAGACAGAGACAAAGACGGAGACAAAGACGGAGACAAAGACGGAGACAAAAACGGAGACAGAGACAGAGACAAAGATAGAGACAGAGACAGAGACAGAAACAGAGACAGAGAAAGAGACAGAGACAGAGACAGAGACTGAGGCAGAGAGAGAGACAGAGACAGAGTCAGAGACAGAGACAGAGACAGAGACAGAGACAGAGACAGTGACAGAGACAGAGACGGAGACAGATACAGAGGCAGAGACACGGACAGAGACAGAGGCAGAGTCAGAGACAGAGACAGTGACAGAAACAGAGACAGAGACAGAGACAGAGCCGGAGACAGAGACGGAGACGGAGACGGAGAGCCAGACAGAGACAGAGACGGCGACGGAGAAGGAGACGGAGACGGAGACGGAGACGGAGACGGAGACGGAGACGGAGACGGAGACGGAGACGGAGACGGAGACGGAGACGGAGACGGAGACGGAGACGGAGACGGAGACGGAGACCGAGACGGAGAGCCAGACAGAGACAGAGACGGTGACGGAGAAGGTGACGGAGACGGAGACGGAGACGTAGACGGAGACGGAGACAGAGACAGAGACAGACACAGAGAGAGAGACAGAGACAGAGACAGAGACAGATACAGAAACAGAGACAGAGACAGGGAGAGAGACAGAGACAGAGACAGAGACAGGGACAGGGACAGAGACAGAGACAGAGACAGAGACGGAGAGGGAGACGGAGACGGAGACGGAGACGGAGACGGAGACCGAGACGGAGACGGAGACCGAGACAGAGACGGAAACAGAGGCACAGACGGAGACAGAGACAGAGACAGAGACCGAGACGGAGACAGAGACGGAAACAGAGACAGAGGCAGAGTCAGAGACAGAGACAGTGACAGAAACAGAGACAGAGACAGAGACAGAGCCGGAGACAGAGACGGAGACGGAGACGGAGAGCCAGACAGAGACAGAGACGGCGACGGAGAAGGAGACGGAGACGGAGACAGAGACAAAGACGGAGACAAAGACGGAGACAAAGACGGAGACAAAAACGGAGACAGAGACAGAGACAAAGATAGAGACAGAGACAGAGACAGAAACAGAGACAGAGAAAGAGACAGAGACAGAGACAGAGACAGAGGCAGAGGCAGAGAGAGAGACAGAGACAGAGTCAGAGACAGAGACAGAGACAGAGACAGAGACAGAGACAGAGACAGAGACAGAGACAGAGACAGAGACAGTGACAGAGACAGAGACGGAGACAGATACAGAGGCAGAGACAGAGACAGAGACAGAGGCAGAGTCAGAGACAGAGACAGTGACAGAAACAGAGACAGAGACAGAGACAGAGACGGAGACAGAGACGGAGACGGAGACGGAGAGCCAGACAGAGACAGAGACGGCGACGGAGAAGGAGACGGAGACGGAGACGGAGACGGAGACGGAGACGGAGACGGAGACGGAGACGGAGACGGAGACGGAGACGGAGACGGAGACGGAGACGGAGACGGAGACGGAGACCGAGACGGAGAGCCAGACAGAGACAGAGACGGTGACGGAGAAGGTGACGGAGACGGAGACGGAGACGTAGACGGAGACGGAGACGGAGACGTAGACGGAGACGGAGACAGAGACAGAGACAGACACAGAGACAGAGACAGAGACAGAGACAGTGACAGAAACAGAGACAGAGACAGGGACATAGACAGAGACGGAGACAGATACAGAGACAGAGACAGAGACAGAGTCAGAGACAGGGACAGAGACAGGGACAGGGACAGAGACAGAGACAGAGACAGAGACAGAGACTGAGACGGGGACAAAGATGGAGACAAAGACGGAGACAGAGACAGCGACAAAGACAGTGACAGAGACATAGACAGAGGCAGAGACAGGGACGGAGACAGACACAGAGACTGAGACAGAGACAGAGACAGAGACAGAAACAGTGACAGAGACAGAGACAGAGACAGAGACAGAGACAGAGACAGACACAGAGATAGAGACAGAGATAGGGACAGACACAGAGACAGAGACAGAGACTGGGAGATGGACAAAGACAGAGACACAGACGGAGACCGAGACAGACACGGGGACAGAGACAGGGACAGGGACAGGGACAGAGACAGGGACAGGGACAGGGACACAGACAGAGAGAGAGACAGGGACAGAGACCGAGACGGAGACAGAGACGGAGACAGAGACAGAGGCAGAGACAGAGACAGAGGCAGAGTCAGAGACAGAGACAGGGACAGAGACAGAGACAGAGACTGGGAGAGGGACAAAGACAGAGACAGAGACGGGGAACGAGACAGAGACGGAGACAGAGACAAAGACGGAGACAAAGACGGAGACAAAGACGGAGACAGAGACAGAGACAAAGACAGAGACAGAGACAGAGACAGAGACAGAGACAGGGAAAGAGACAGAGACAGAGACAGAGACAGAGAAAGAAACAGAGACAAAGGCGGAGACAAAGATGGAGACAAAGACGGAGACAGAGACAGCGACAAAGACAGTGACAGAGACATAGACATAGGCAGAGACAGAGACGGGGACAGACACAGAGACTGAGACAGAGACAGAGACAGAGACAGAGACAGACCACAGAGAAAGAGGCAGAGACAGAGACACAGACGGAGACGGCGACAGAAATGGAGACCGAGACAGAGGCAGGGAGAGAGACAGAGACAGAGCCAGAGACAGAGACAGAGACAGTGACAGAGGCAGAGACAGAGACAGAGGCAGAGAGAGAGACAGAGACAGAGTCAGAGACAGAGACAGAGGCAGAGACAGAGACAGGGAGAGGGAAAAAGACAGAGACAGAGACGGAGACCGAGACAGAGACGGAGACAGAGACTGGGAGAGGGACAAAGACAGAGACAGAGACGGAGACCGAGGGAGAAGCAGAGAGAGAGAGAGAGCGAGAGACAGAGTCAGAGACAGAGACAGTGACAGACACAGAGACAAGGACAGCGACAGAGAAAGAGACAGAGAGAGAGACAGAGACAGAGACAGGGACACAGACAGAGACAGAGACAGAGACAGAGACCGTGACGGAGACGAAGACAGAGACGGAGACAGAGTCAGAGACAGAGACAGTGACAGAAAGAGAGACAGAGACAGAGACAGGGAACGAGACAGAGACGGAGACAGAGACAAAGACGGAGACAAAGACGGAGACAAAGACGGAGACAGAGACAGAGACAAAGATAGAGACAGAGACAGAGACAGGGACAGAGAAAGAGACAGAGACAGAGACAGAGAAAGAGGCAGAGACAGAGACAGAGACACAGACGGAGACGGAGACAGAGATGGAGACCGAGACAGAGACAGAGAGAGAGACAGAGACAGAGACAGAGCCAGAGACAGAGACAGAGACAGAGACGGTGACGGAGACGGTGACGGAGGCGGAGATGGAGACGGAGACGGAGACGGAGACGGAGACGGACACGGAGACGGGGACGGAGACGGAGACAGAGACAGAGACGGAGTCAGGGACAGGGACATAGACAGAGACAAAGACGGAGACAAAGACGGAGACAAAGACGGAGACGAAGACGGAGACAGAGACAGAGACAAAGATAGAGACAGAGACAGCGGCAGAGAAAGGGACAGACACAGAGACAGAGACCCAGACGGAGACAGAAGGAGAGACAGAGACAGAGACAGAGACAGGGACACAGACACAGACAGAGACAGAGACAGAGACAGAGACAGAGACGCAGACGGAGACAGAGACGGAGAGAGAGACAGAGGCAGAGAGAGAGGCAGAGACAGAGTCAGAGACAGAGACAGTGACAGAAACAGAAACGGAGACAGAGACAGGGACAGAGACAGAGACAGAGACTGGGAGAGGGACAAAGACAGAGACAGAGACGGGGAACGAGACAGAGACGGAGACAGAGACAAAGACGGAGACAAAGACGGAGACAAAGACGGAGACAGAGACAGAGACAAAGACAGAGACACAGACAGATACAGAGACAGAGACAGGGAAAGAGACAGAGCCAGAGACAGAGACAGAAACAGAGACAAAGACGG
Organism: Megachile willughbiella; assembly: GCA_945859595.2. Lineage (NCBI taxonomy): Eukaryota > Metazoa > Arthropoda > Insecta > Hymenoptera > Megachilidae > Megachile > Megachile willughbiella. Next base: position 14,715,209 of record OX243803.1, on the reverse strand, counting down.
GGACAAAGATGGAGACAAAGACGGAGGCAGAGACAGCGACAAAGACAGTGACAGAGACATAGACAGAGGCAGATACAGAGACGAACAGACACAGAGACTGAGACAGAGACAGAGACAGAGACAGAGACAGAGACAGTGACGGAGACGGAGACGGAGACCGAGACGGAGAGCCAGACAGAGACAGAGACGGTGACGGAGAAGGTGACGGAGACGGAAACAGAGACATAGACGGAGACAGAGACAGAGACAGAGACTGAGACAGAGACAGAGACAGATACAGAGACAGAGACAGAGACAGAGACAGAGACAGAGAAAGAGGCAGAGACAGAGACACAGACGGAGACGGAGACAGAGATGGAGACCGAGACAGAGGCAGAGAGAGAGACAGAGACAGAGCCAGAGACAGAGACAGTGACAGAGACAGAGACGGAGACAGAGACAGAGACAGAGACAGACACAGAGATAGAGACAGAGACAGAGACTGAGACAGAGACAGAGACAGCGACAGAGACGGAGACGGAGGCGGAGACCGAGACAGAGACGGAAACAGAGACAGAGACGGAGACAGAGACAGAGACAGAGACTGAGACAGAGACAGAGACAGAGACAGAGAAAGAGAAAGAGGCAGAGACAGAAACAGAGACAAAGACGGAGACAAAGATGGAGACAAAGACGGAGACAGAGACAGCGACAAAGACAGTGACAGAGACACAGACAGAGGCAGAGACAGAGACGGAGACAGAGACAGAGGCCGAGACAGAGACGGAGACAGAGACAAGGACGGAGAAAGAGACAGAAACAGGGACAGGGACACAGATAGAGACAGAGACTGAGACAGAGACGGAGACGGAGATGGAGACAGAGACGGAGACAGAGACAGAGGCGGAGACAGAGACAGAGACAGAGTCAGAGACAGAGACAGTGACAGAAACAGAGACAGGGACAGAGACAGAGACAGAGACGGAGACAGAGACGGAGACAGAGTCAGAGACAGAGACAGTGACAGGAAGAGAGACAGAGACAGAGACAGGGACAGAGACAGAGACAGAGACGGGGAACGAGACAGAGACGGAGACAGAGACTGGGAGAGGGACAAAGACAGAGACAGAGACGGAGACCGAGGGAGAGGCAGAGAGAGAGAGAGAGCGAGAGACAGAGTCAGAGACAGAGACAGTGACAGACACAGAGACAAGGACAGCGACAGAGAAAGAGACAGAGAGAGAGACAGAGACAGAGACAGGGACACAGACAGAGACAGAGACAGAGACAGAGACCGTGACGGAGACGAAGACAGAGACGGAGACAGAGTCAGAGACAGAGACAGTGACAGAAAGAGAGACAGAGACAGAGACAGGGACAGAGACAGAGACAGAGACAGGGAACGAGACAGAGACGGAGACAGAGACAAAGACGGAGACAAAGACGGAGACAAAGACGGAGACAGAGACAGAGACAAAGATAGAGACAGAGACAGAGACAGGGGCAGAGAAAGAGACAGAGACAGAGACAGAGAAAGAGGCAGAGACAGAGACAGAGACACAGACGGAGACGGAGACAGAGATGGAGACCGAGACAGAGACAGAGAGAGAGACAGAGACAGAGACAGAGCCAGAGACAGAGACAGAGACAGAGACGGTGGCGGAGACGGGGACGGAGGCGGAGATGGAGACGGAGACGGAGACGGAGACGGAGACGGAGACGGACACGGAGACGGAGACGGAGACGGAGACAGAGACAGAGACGGAGTCAGGGACAGGGACATAGACAGAGACAAAGACGGAGACAAAGACGGAGACAAAGACGGAGACGAAGACGGAGACAGAGACAGAGACAAAGATAGAGACAGAGACAGCGGCAGAGAAAGGGACAGACACAGAGACAGAGACCCAGACGGAAACAGAAGGAGAGACAGAGACAGAGACAGAGACAGGGACACAGACACAGACAGAGACAGAGACAGAGACAGAGACAGAGACGCAGACGGAGACAGAGACGGAGAGAGAGACAGAGGCAGAGAGAGAGGCAGAGACAGAGTCAGAGACAGAGACAGTGACAGAAACAGAAACGGAGACAGAGACAGGGACAGAGACAGAGACAGAGACTGGGAGAGGGACAAAGACAGAGACAGAGACGGGGAACGAGACAGAGACGGAGACAGAGACAAAGACGGAGACAAAGACGGAGACAAAGACGGAGACAGAGACAGAGACAAAGACAGAGACAGAGACAGATACAGAGACAGAGACAGGGAAAGAGACAGAGCCAGAGACAGAGACAGAAACAGAGACAAAGACGGGGACAAAGATGGAGACAAAGACGGAGACAGAGACAGCGACAAAGACAGTGACAGAGACATAGACAGAGGCAGAGACAGAGACGAACAGACACAGAGAATGAGACAGAGACAGAGACAGAGACAGAGACAGAGACAGTGACGGAGACGGAGACGGAGACCGAGACGGAGAGCCAGACAGAGACAGAGACGGTGACGGAGAAGGTGACGGAGACGGAAACAGAGACAGAGACGGAGACAGAGACAGAGACAGAGACTGAGACAGAGACAGAGACAGATACAGAGACAGAGACAGAGACAGAGACAGAGACAGAGACAGAGAAAGAGGCAGAGACAGAGACACAGACGGAGACGGAGACAGAGATGGAGACCGAGACAGAGGCAGAGAGAGAGACAGAGACAGAGCCAGAGACAGAGACAGTGACAGAGACAGAGACGGAGACAGAGACAGAGACAGAGACAGACACAGAGATAGAGACAGAGACAGAGACTGAGACGGAGACAGAGACAGCGACAGAGACGGAGACGGAGGCGGAGACCGAGACAGAGACAGAGACAGAGACGGTGACGGAGACGGAGACGGAGACGGAGAGAGAGCCATAGACAGAGACAGGGACAGTGACAGGGAGAGGGACAAATACAGAGACAGAGACGGAGGCCGAGACAGAGACGGAGACAGAGAAAAGGACGGAGAAAAAGACGGAGACAGAGACAGAGACAGAAACACAGACAGAGACAGAGACAGAGACAGATACAGAAACAGAAACAGAGACAGAGACAGAGACAGAGACAGAGACAGAGACAGGGACAGGGACAGAGACAGAGACAGAGACAGAGACGGAGAGGGTAAAGGAGACGGAGACGGAGGCGGAGACCGAGACGGAGAGCCAAACAGAGACAGAGACGGTGACGGAGAAGGTGACGGAGACGGAGACGGAGACAGAGGCGGAGACAGAGACAGAGACAGAGACAGAGACAGAGACGGAGACGGAGACGGAGACCGAGACAGAGACGGAAACAGAGACAGAGACGGAGACAGAGACAGAGACAGAGACTGAGACAGAGACAGAGACAGAGACAGAGAAAGAGAAAGAGGCAGAGACAGAAACAGAGACAAAGACGGAGACAAAGATGGAGACAAAGACGGAGACAGAGACAGCGACAAAGACAGTGACAGAGACACAGACAGAGGCAGAGACAGAGACGGAGACAGAGACAGAGGCCGAGACAGAGACGGAGACAGAGACAAGGACGGAGAGAGAGACAGAAACAGGGACAGGGACACAGATAGAGACAGAGACTGAGACAGAGACGGAGACGGAGATGGAGACAGAGACGGAGACAGAGACAGCGGCGGAGACAGAGACAGAGACAGAGTCAGAGACAGAGACAGTGACAGAAACAGAGACAGGGACAGAGACAGAGACAGAGACGGAGACAGAGACGGAGACAGAGACAGAGACAGAGGCAGAGACGGAGACGGAGACGGAGACGGAGACGGAGACCGAGACGGAGAGTCAGACAGAGACAGAGACGGTGACGGAGAAGGTGACGGAGACGGAGACGGAGACGTAGACGGAGAAGGAGACAGAGACCGAGACAGAGACAGAAACAGAGACAGAGACAGAGACAGATACAGAAACAGAGACAGAGACAGAGACAGAGACAGAGACAGAGACAGAGACAGAGACAGAGACAGAGACAGAGACAGGGACAGGGACAGAGACAGAGACAGAGACAGAGACGGAGAGGGAGACGGAGACGGAGACAGAGACGGAGACGGAGACCGAGACAGAGAGAGAGACAGAGACGGTGACGGAGACGGAGACGGAAACAGAGACAGAGACGGAGACATAGACAGAGACTGAGACAGAGACAGAGACAGAGACAGAGACAGAGACAGAGAAAGAGGCAGAGACAGAGACACAGACGGAGACGGAGACAGAGGTGGAGACCGAGACAGAGGCAGAGAGAGAGACAGAGACAGAGCCAGAGACAGAGACAGTGACAGAGACAGAGACGGAGACCGAGAGGGAGACGGAGACGGAGAGAAAGACGGAGACAAAGTCGGAGACCAAGACGGAGACAGAGACTTAGACAGAGACAGAGACAGACACGGGGACAGAGACAGGGACAGGGACAGAGACAGAGACAGAGACAGGGACAGGGACACACACAGAGACAGAGACCGAGACGGAGACAGAGACGGAAACAGAGACAGAGGCAGAGACAGAGACAGAGACAGAGGCAGAGTCAGAGACAGAGACAGTGACAGAAAGAGAGACAGAGACAGAGACAGGGACAGAGACAGAGACAGAGACGGGGAACGAGACAGAGACGGAGACAGAGACAAAGACGGAGACAAAGACGGAGACAAAGACGGAGACAAAGACGGAGACAGAGACAGAGACAAAGATAGAGACAGAGACAGAGACAGGGACAGAGAAAGAGACAGAGACAGAGACAGAGAAAGAGGGAGAGACAGAGACACAGACGGAGACGGAGACAGAGATGGAGACCGAGACAGAGACAGAGAGAGAGACAGAGACAGAGACCGAGCCAGAGACAGAGACAGAGACAGAGACGGTGACGGAGACGGAGACGGAGACCGAGACGGAGAGCCAGACAGAGACAGAGACGGTGACGGAGAAGGTGACGGAGACGGAGACGGAGACAGGGAGAGAGACAAAGACAGAGACAGTGACGGAGGCCGAGACAGAGACAGAGACAGAGACAAGGACGGAGACGGAGACGGAGACGGAGACGGAGACAGGGAGGGAGACAAAGACAGAGACAGTGACGGAGGCCGAGACAGAGACGGAGACGGAGACAAAGATAGAGACAGAGACAGAGACAGAGACAGAGAAAGAGACAGAGACACAGACGGAGACGAACACAGAGACAGAGACAGAGACAGAGACAGAGACAGAGACAGAGACAGAGACTGGGAGAGAGACAAAGACAGAGACAGAGACGGAGACCGAGACAGAGACGGAGACGGAGACAAAGATAGAGACAGAGACAGAGACAGAGACAGAGAAAGAGACAGAGACAGAGACGGAGACCGAGAGAGAGACAAAGTCGGAGACCAAGACGGAGACAGAGACTTAGACAGAGACAGAGGCAGACACGGGGACAGAGACAGGGACAGGGTACAGAGACAGAGACAGAGACAGGGACAGGGACACAGACAGAGACAGAGACAGGGACAGAGACCGAGACGGAGACAGAGACGGAGACAGAGACAGAGGCAGAGACAGAGACAGAGGTAGAGTCAGAGACAGAGACAGTGACAGAAAGAGAGACAGAGACAGAGACAGGGACAGAGACAGAGACAGAGACGGGGAACGAGACAGAGACGGGGACAGAGACAAAGACGGCGACAAAGACGGAGACAAAGACGGAGACAGAGACAGAGACAAAGATAGAGACAGAGACAGAGACAGGGACAGAGAAAGAGACAGAGACAGAAACAAAGACAAAGACGGAGACAAAGATGGAGACAAAGACGGAGACAGAGACAGCGACAAAGACAGTGACAGAGACATAGACAAGGGCAGAGACAGAGACGGAGACAGACACAGAGACTGAGACAGAGACAGAGACAGATACAGAGACAGAGACAGAGACAGAGAAAGAGGCAGAGACAGAGACGGAGACGGAGACGGAGACGGAGACGGTGACGGAGACGGAGACAGGGAGAGAGACAAAGACAGAGACAGTGACGGAGGCCGAGACAGAGACAGAGACAGAGACAAGGACGGAGACGGAGACGGAGACGGAGACGGAGACAGGGAGGGAGACAAAGACAGAGACAGTGACGGAGGCCGAGACAGAGACGGAGACAGAGACAAGGACGGAGAGAGAGACAGAGACAGGGACAGGGACACAGATAGAGACAGAGACAGAGACAGAGACGGAGACGGAGAAAGAGGCAGAGACAGAGACACAGACGGAGACGGAGACAGAGGTGGAGACCGAGACAGAGGCAGAGAGAGAGACAGAGACAGAGCCAGAGACAGAGACAGTGACAGAGACAGAGACGGAGACCGAGAGAGGGACGGAGACGGAGACAAAGACGGAGACAAAGTCGGAGACCAAGACGGAGACAGAGACTTAGACAGAGACAGAGACAGACACGGGGACAGAGACAGAGACAGAGGCAGAGACGGAGACGGAGACGGAGACGGAGACGGAGACGGAGACCGAGACGGAGAGTCAGACAGAGACAGAGACGGTGACGGAGAAGGTGACGGAGACGGAGACGGAGACGGAGACGGAGACGTAGACGGAGAAGGAGACAGAGACAGAGACAGAGACAGAAACAGAGACAGAGACAGAGACAGATACAGAAACAGAGACAGAGACAGAGACAGAGACAGAGACAGAGACAGAGACAGAGACAGAGACAGAGACAGGGACAGGGACAGAGACAGAGACAGAGACAGAGACGGAGAGGGAGACGGAGACGGAGACAGAGACGGAGACGGAGACCGAGACAGAGAGAGAGACAGAGACGGTGACGGAGACGGAGACGGAAACAGAGACAGAGACGGAGACATTGACAGAGACTGAGACAGAGACAGAGACAGAGACAGAGACAGAGACAGAGACAGAGACAGAGAAAGAGGCAGAGACAGAGACACAGACGGAGACGGAGACAGAGGTGGAGACCGAGACAGAGGCAGAGAGAGAGACAGAGACAGAGCCAGAGACAGAGACAGTGACAGAGACAGAGACGGAGACCGAGAGGGAGACGGAGACGGAGAGAAAGACGGAGACAAAGTCGGAGACCAAGACGGAGACAGAGACTTAGACAGAGACAGAGACAGACACGGGGACAGAGACAGGGACAGGGACAGAGACAGAGACAGAGACAGGGACAGGGACACACACAGAGACAGAGACCGAGACGGAGACAGAGACGGAGACAGAGACAGAGGCAGAGACAGAGACAGAGGCAGAGTCAGAGACAGAGACAGTGACAGAAAGAGAGACAGAGACAGAGACAGGGACAGAGACAGAGACAGAGACGGGGAACGAGACAGAGACGGAGACAGAGACAAAGACGGAGACAAAGACGGAGACAGAGACAGAGACAAAGATAGAGACAGAGACAGAGACAGGGACAGAGAAAGAGACAGAGACAGAGACAGAGAAAGAGGCAGAGACAGAGACACAGACGGAGACGGAGACAGAGATGGAGACCGAGACAGAGACAGAGAGAGAGACAGAGACAGAGACCGAGCCAGAGACAGAGACAGAGACGGTGACGGAGACGGAGACGGAGGCGGAGACGGAGACGGAGACGGAGACGGAGACGGAGACGGAGACGGAGACGGAGACGGAGACGGAGACGGAGACGGAGACAGAGACAGAGACGGAGTCAGGGACAGGGACCTAGACAGAGACAAAGACGGAGACAAAGACGGAGACAAAGACGGAGACGAAGACGGAGACAGAGACAGAGACAAAGATAGAGACAGAGACAGCGGCAGAGAAAGAGACAGACACAGAGACAGAGACCCAGACGGAGACAGAAAGAGAGACAGAGACAGAGACAGAGACAGGGACACAGACACAGACAGAGACAGAGACAGAGACAGAGACAGAGACGGAGACGGAGACAGAGACGGAGAGAGAGACAGAGGCAGAGAGAGAGGCAGAGACAGAGTCAGAGACAGAGACAGTGACAGAAACAGAAACGGAGACAGAGACGGAGACGGAGACGAAGACGGAGACGGAGACAGAGACAGAGACAGAGACAGAGAGAGAGACAGAGACAGAGACAGAGACGGAGACAGAGACAGGGACAGGGACAGAGACAGAGACAGAGACGGAGATAGAGACGGAGACGGAGACGGAGACGGAGACGGAGACGGAGACGGAGACGGAGACGGAGACAGAGACAGGGACGGAGACAGAGACGGAGACGGAGACGAAGACGGAGACAGAGATGGAGACCGAGACAGAGGCAGAGACACAGACGGAGACGGAGACAGAGATGGAGACCGAGACAGAGGCAGAGAGAGAGACAGAGAGAGAGCCAGAGACAGAGACAGTGACAGAGATAGAGACAGAGACAGAGACAGAGACAGAGACAGAGACAGAGACAGAGACAGAGACAGAGACAGAGACAGAGACAGAGACAGAGACAGAGACCGAGACAGAGACAAAGACGGAGACAAAGACGGACACATAGACAGAGACAGAGGCAGAGACAGAGACGGAGACAGACACAGAGACTGAGACAGAGACAGAGAAAGAGGCAGAGACAGAGACACAGACGGAGACGGAGACAGAGATGGAGACCGAGACAGAGGCAGAGAAAGAGACAGTGACAGAGACAGAGACAGAGACAGAGACAGAGACAGAGACAGAGACGGAGACGGAGACGGAGACGGAGACGGAGACGGAGACGGAGACGGAGACAGAGACAGAGACGGAGTCAGGGACAGGGACGTAGACAGAGACAAAGACGGAGACAAAGACGGAGACAAAGACGGAGACGAAGACGGAGACAGAGACAGAGACAAAGATAGAGACAGAGACAGCGGCAGAGAAAGAGACAGACACAGAGACAGAGACCCAGACGGAGACAGAAAGAGAGACAGAGACAGAGACAGAGACAGGGACACAGACACAGACAGAGACAGAGACAGAGACAGAGACAGAGACAGAGACGGAGACGGAGACAGAGACGGAGAGAGAGACAGAGGCAGAGAGAGAGGCAGAGACAGAGTCAGAGACAGAGACAGTGACAGAGACATAGACAGAGACAGGGACAGGGACACAGACAGAGACAGAGACAGAGACAGAGACAGAGACAGAGACAGAGACCGAGACCGAGACGGAGACGGAGACAGAGACGGAGACAGAGACAGAGGCAGAGACAGAGACAGAGACAGAGTCAGAGACAGAGACAGTGACTGAAACAGAGACAGGGACAGAGACAGAGACAGAGACAGCGACGGAGACAGAGACGGAGACAGAGACAGAGTCAGAGACAGAGACAGTGACAGAAACAGAGACAGAGACAGAGACAGAGACGGAGACAGAGACTGGGAGAGGGACAAAGACAGAGACAGAGACGGAGACAGAGACAGAGACAGAGACAGAGACAGAGACAGAGACTGAGACAGAGACAGAGACAGAGACAGAGGCAGAGAAAGAGAAAGAGGCAGAGACAGAGACACAGACGGAGACGGAGACAGAGGTGGAGACCGAGACAGAGGCAGAGAGAGAGACAGAGACAGAGCCAGAGACAGAGACGGAGACGGAGACGGAGACGGAGACGGAGACGGAGACGGAGACGGAGACGGAGACGGAGACGGAGACAGAGACAGAGACGGAGTCAGGGACAGGGACGTAGACACAGACAAAGACGGAGACAAAGACGGAGACAAAGACGGAGACGAAGACGGAGACAGAGACAGAGACAAAGATAGAGACAGAGACAGCGGCAGAGAAAGAGACAGACACAGAGACAGAGACCCAGACGGAGACAGAAAGAGAGACAGAGACAGAGACAGAGACAGGGACACAGACACAGACAGAGACAGAGACAGAGACAGAGACAGAGACGGAGACGGAGACAGAGACGGAGAGAGAGACAGAGGCAGAGAGAGAGGCAGAGACAGAGTCAGAGACAGAGACAGTGACAGAGACATAGACAGAGACAGGGACAGGGACACAGACAGAGACAGAGACAGAGACAGAGACAGAGACAGAGACAGAGACAGAGACCGAGACCGAGACGGAGACGGAGACAGAGACGGAGACAGAGACAGAGGCAGAGACAGAGACAGAGACAGAGTCAGAGACAGAGACAGTGACTGAAACAGAGACAGGGACAGAGACAGAGACAGAGACAGCGACGGAGACAGAGACGGAGACAGAGACAGAGTCAGAGACAGAGACAGTGACAGAAACAGAGACAGAGACAGAGACAGAGACGGAGACAGAGACTGGGAGAGGGACAAAGACAGAGACAGAGACGGAGACAGAGACAGAGACAGAGACAGAGACAGAGACAGAGACTGAGACAGAGACAGAGACAGAGACAGAGGCAGAGAAAGAGAAAGAGGCAGAGACAGAGACACAGACGGAGACGGAGACAGAGGTGGAGACCGAGACAGAGGCAGAGAGAGAGACAGAGACAGAGCCAGAGACAGAGACGGAGACGGAGACGGAGACGGAGACGGAGACGGAGACGGAGACGGAGACGGAGACAGAGACAGAGACGGAGTCAGGGACAGGGACGTAGACACAGACAAAGACGGAGACAAAGACGGAGACAAAGACGGAGACGAAGACGGAGACAGAGACAGAGACAAAGATAGAGACAGAGACAGCGGCAGAGAAAGAGACAGACACAGAGACAGAGACCCAGACGGAGACAGAAAGAGAGACAGAGACAGAGACAGAGACAGGGACACAGACACAGACAGAGACAGAGACAGAGACAGAGACAGAGACGGAGACGGAGACAGAGACGGAGAGAGAGACAGAGGCAGAGAGAGAGGCAGAGACAGAGTCAGAGACAGAGACAGTGACAGAAACAGAGACAGAGACAGAGACAGAGACAGAGACAGAGACAGAGACAGAGACAGAGACAGAGACAGAGACAGAGACAGAGACGGAGACAGAGACAGGGACAGGGACAGAGACAGAGACAGAGACGGAGATAGAGACGGAGACGGAGACGGAGACGGAGACGGAGACGGAGACGGAGACGGAGACGGAGACAGAGACAGGGACGGAGACAGAGACGGAGACGGAGACGAAGACGGAGACAGAGATGGAGACCGAGACAGAGGCAGAGACACAGACGGAGACGGAGACAGAGATGGAGACCGAGACAGAGGCAGAGAGAGAGACAGAGAGAGAGCCAGAGACAGAGACAGTGACAGAGATAGAGACAGAGACAGAGACAGAGACAGAGACAGAGACAGAGACAGAGACAGAGACAGAGACAGAGACAGAGACAGAGACAGAGACAGAGACAGAGACAAAGACGGAGACAAAGACGGAGACGAAGACGGAGACAGAGACAGAGACATAGATAGAGACAGAGACAGCGGCAGAGAAAGAGACAGACACAGAGACAGAGACCCAGACGGAGACAGAAAGAGAGACAGAGACAGAGACAGAGACAGGGACACAGACACAGACAGAGACAGAGACCGAGACAGAGACAGAGACGGAGACGGAGACAGAGACGGAGAGAGAGACAGAGGCAGAGAGAGAGGCAGGGACAGAGTCAGAGACAGAGACAGTGACAGAAACAGAAACGGAGACAGAGACGGAGACGGAGACGAAGACGGAGACGGAGACGGAGACGGAGACGGAGAAAGAGACAGAGACAGAGACAGAGAGAGAGACAGAGACAGAGACAGAGACAGAGAAAGAGACAGAGACAGAGACAGAGACAGAGACAAAGACGGAGACAAAGACGGACACATAGACAGAGACAGAGGCAGAGACAGAGACGGAGACAGACACAGAGACTGAGACAGAGACAGAGAAAGAGGCAGAGACAGAGACACAGACGGAGACGGAGACAGAGATGGAGACCGAGACAGAGGCAGAGAAAGAGACAGTGACAGAGACAGAGACAGAGACAGAGACAGAGACAGAGACAGAGACAGAGACAGAGACAGAGACAGAGACAGAGACAGAGACAGAGACAGAGACAGAGACATAGACAGAGACAGGGACAGGGACACAGACAGAGACAGAGACAGAGACAGAGACAGAGACCGAGACCGAGACGGAGACGGAGACAGAGACGGAGACAGAGACAGAGGCAGAGACAGAGACAGAGACAGAGTCAGAGACAGAGACAGTGACTGAAACAGAGACAGGGACAGAGACAGAGACAGAGACAGCGACGGAGACAGAGACGGAGACAGAGACAGAGTCAGAGACAGAGACAGTGACAGAAACAGAGACAGAGACAGAGACAGAGACAGAGACGGAGACAGAGACTGGGAGAGGGACAAAGACAGAGACAGAGACGGAGACAGAGACAGAGACAGAGACAGAGACAGAGACAGAGACAGAGACAGAGACAGAGACAGAGAAAGAGAAAGAGGCAGAGACAGAGACACAGACGGAGACGGAGACAGAGGTGGAGACCGAGACAGAGGCAGAGAGAGAGACAGAGACAGAGCCAGAGACAGAGACAGTGACAGAGACAGAGACGGAGACCGAGACAGAGACAAAGGTAGAGACAGAGACAGAGACAGGGACAGAGAAAGAGACAGAGACAGAAACAGAGACAAAGACGGAGACAAAGATGGAGACAAAGACGGAGACAGAGACAGCGACAAAGACAGTGACAGAGACACAGACAGAGGCAGAGACAGAGACGGAGACAGACACAGAGACTGAGACAGAGACAGAGACAGAGACAGAGACAGAGACAGAGACAGAGACGGAGACGGAGACGGAGACCGAGACGGAGAGCCAGACAGAACCAGAGACGGTGACGGAGAAGGTGACGGAGACGGAGACGGAGACGTAGACGGAGACGGAGACAGAGACAGTGACAGACACAGAGACAGAGACAGAGACAGAGACAGAGACAGAGACAGAGACGGAGACGGAGACGGAGACCGAGACAGTGACAGAAACAGAGACAGAGACGGAGACAGAGACAGAGACTGAGACAGAGACAGAGACAGAGACAGATACAGAGACAGAGACAGAGAAAGAGGCAGAGACAGAGACGTAGACGGAGATAGAGATGGAGACCGAGACAGAGGCAGAGAGAGAGACAGATACAGAGACAGAGACAGAGACAGAGACAGAGACAGAGACAGAGACAGAGACGGAGAGGGTAAAGGAGACGGAGACGGAGGCGGAGACCGAGACGGAGAGCCAGACAGAGGCAGAGACGGTGACGGAGAAGGTGACGGAGACGGAGACGGAGACGTAGACGGAGACGGAGACAGAGACAGAGACAGACAGAGAGACAGAGAGAGAGACAGAGACAGAGACAGAGACAGAGACAGAGACAGAGACAGATACAGAAACCGAGACAGAGACAGAGACAGAAACAGAGACAGAGACAGAGACAGGGACAGACACAGAGACTGAGACAGAGACAGAGACAGAGACAGATACAGAGACAGAGACAGAGAAAGAGACAGAGACAGAAACAGAGACAGAGACAGATACAGAGACAGAGACAGAGACAGAGACAGAGACAGAGAAAGAGGCAGAGACAGAGACACAGACGGAGACGGAGACAGAGATGGAGACCGAGACAGAGGCAGAGAGAGAGACAGAGACAGAGCCAGAGACAGAGACAGTGACGGAGACGGAGACGGAGACCGAGACGGAGAGCCAGACAGAGACAGAGACGGTGACGGAGAAGGTGACGGAGACAGAGACGGAGACGTAGACGGACACGGAGACAGAGACAGAGACGAACACAGAGACAGAGACAGAGACAGAGACAGAGACAGAGACAGAGACAGAGACTGGGAGAGAGACAAAGACAGAGACAGAGACGGAGACCGAGACAGAGACGGAGACGGAGACAAAGATAGAGACAGAGACAGAGACAGAGACAGAGAAAGAGACAGAGACAGAGACGGAGACCGAGAGAGAGACAAAGTCGGAGACCAAGACGGAGACAGAGACTTAGACAGAGACAGAGGCAGACACGGGGACAGAGACAGGGACAGGGTACAGAGACAGAGACAGAGACAGGGACAGGGACACAGACAGAGACAGAGACAGGGACAGAGACCGAGACGGAGACAGAGACGGAGACAGAGACAGAGGCAGAGACAGAGACAGAGGTAGAGTCAGAGACAGAGACAGTGACAGAAAGAGAGACAGAGACAGAGACAGGGACAGAGACAGAGACAGAGACGGGGAACGAGACAGAGACGGGGACAGAGACAAAGACGGCGACAAAGCCGGAGACAAAGACGGAGACAGAGACAGAGACAAAGATAGAGACAGAGACAGAGACAGGGACAGAGAAAGAGACAGAGACAGAAACAAAGACAAAGACGGAGACAAAGATGGAGACAAAGACGGAGACAGAGACAGCGACAAAGACAGTGACAGAGACATAGACAGAGGCAGAGACAGAGACGGAGACAGACACAGAGACTGAGACAGAGACAGAGACAGATACAGAGACAGAGACAGAGACAGAGAAAGAGGCAGAGACAGAGACGGAGACGGAGACGGAGACGGAGACGGAGACGGAGACAGAGACGGAGACAGAGACAGAGGCAGAGACAGAGACGGAGACAGAGACAGAGTCAGAGACAGAGACAGTGACAGAAACAGAGACAGAGACAGAGGCAGAGACGGAGACAGAGACTGGGAGAGGGACAAAGACAGAGACAGAGACGGAGACAGAGACAGAGACAGAGACAGAGACAGAGACAGAGACTGAGACAGAGACAGAGACAGAGACAGAGGCAGAGAAAGAGAAAGAGGCAGAGACAGAGACACAGACGGAGACGGAGACAGAGGTGGAGACCGAGACAGAGGCAGAGAGAGAGACAGAGACAGAGCCAGAGACAGAGACGGAGACGGAGACGGAGACGGAGACGGAGACGGAGACGGAGACGGAGACAGAGACAGAGACGGAGTCAGGGACAGGGACGTAGACACAGACAAAGACGGAGACAAAGACGGAGACAAAGACGGAGACGAAGACGGAGACAGAGACAGAGACAAAGATAGAGACAGAGACAGCGGCAGAGAAAGAGACAGACACAGAGACAGAGACCCAGACGGAGACAGAAAGAGAGACAGAGACAGAGACAGAGACAGGGACACAGACACAGACAGAGACAGAGACAGAGACAGAGACAGAGACGGAGACGGAGACAGAGACGGAGAGAGAGACAGAGGCAGAGAGAGAGGCAGAGACAGAGTCAGAGACAGAGACAGTGACAGAAACAGAGACAGAGACAGAGACAGAGACAGAGACAGAGACAGAGACAGAGACAGAGACAGAGACAGAGACAGAGACAGAGACGGAGACAGAGACAGGGACAGGGACAGAGACAGAGACAGAGACGGAGATAGAGACGGAGACGGAGACGGAGACGGAGACGGAGACGGAGACGGAGACGGAGACAGAGACAGGGACGGAGACAGAGACGGAGACGGAGACGAAGACGGAGACAGAGATGGAGACCGAGACAGAGGCAGAGACACAGACGGAGACGGAGACAGAGATGGAGACCGAGACAGAGGCAGAGAGAGAGACAGAGAGAGAGCCAGAGACAGAGACAGTGACAGAGATAGAGACAGAGACAGAGACAGAGACAGAGACAGAGACAGAGACAGAGACAGAGACAGAGACAGAGACAGAGACAGAGACAGAGACAGGGACAAAGACGGAGACAAAGACGGAGACGAAGACGGAGACAGAGACAGAGACATAGATAGAGACAGAGACAGCGGCAGAGAAAGAGACAGACACAGAGACAGAGACCCAGACGGAGACAGAAAGAGAGACAGAGACAGAGACAGAGACAGGGACACAGACACAGACAGAGACAGAGACCGAGACAGAGACAGAGACGGAGACGGAGACAGAGACGGAGAGAGAGACAGAGGCAGAGAGAGAGGCAGGGACAGAGTCAGAGACAGAGACAGTGACAGAAACAGAAACGGAGACAGAGACGGAGACGGAGACGAAGACGGAGACGGAGACGGAGACGAAGACGGAGACAGAGACAGAGACAGAGACAGAGAGAGAGACAGAGACAGAGACAGAGACAGAGAAAGAGACAGAGACAGAGACAGAGACAGAGACAAAGACGGAGACAAAGACGGACACATAGACAGAGACAGAGGCAGAGACAGAGACGGAGACAGACACAGAGACTGAGACAGAGACAGAGAAAGAGGCAGAGACAGAGACACAGACGGAGACGGAGACAGAGATGGAGACCGAGACAGAGGCAGAGAAAGAGACAGTGACAGAGACAGAGACAGAGACAGAGACAGAGACAGAGACAGAGACAGAGACAGAGACAGAGACAGAGACAGAGACAGAGACAGAGACAGAGACAGAGACAGAGACAGAGACAGAGACAGAGACATAGACAGAGACAGGGACAGGGACACAGACAGAGACAGAGACAGAGACAGAGACAGAGACCGAGACCGAGACGGAGACGGAGACAGAGACGGAGACAGAGACAGAGGCAGAGACAGAGACAGAGACAGAGTCAGAGACAGAGACAGTGACTGAAACAGAGACAGGGACAGAGACAGAGACAGAGACAGCGACGGAGACAGAGACGGAGACAGAGACAGAGTCAGAGACAGAGACAGTGACAGAAACAGAGACAGAGACAGAGACAGAGACAGAGACGGA
Source organism: Megachile willughbiella (assembly GCA_945859595.2). Lineage (NCBI taxonomy): Eukaryota > Metazoa > Arthropoda > Insecta > Hymenoptera > Megachilidae > Megachile > Megachile willughbiella. The sequence continues at coordinate 14,698,548 of OX243803.1, read as the reverse complement.
GACAGAGACTGGGAGAGGGACAAAGACAGAGACAGAGACGGAGACAGAGACAGAGACAGAGACAGAGACAGAGACAGAGACAGAGACTGAGACAGAGACAGAGACAGAGACAGAGAAAGAGAAAGAGGCAGAGACAGAGACACAGACGGAGATGGAGACAGAGGTGGAGACCGAGACAGAGGCAGAGAGAGAGACAGAGACAGAGCCAGAGACAGAGACAGTGACAGAGACAGAGACGGAGACCGAGACAGAGACAAAGGTAGAGACAGAGACAGAGACAGGGACAGAGAAAGAGACAGAGACAGAAACAGAGACAAAGACGGAGACAAAGATGGAGACAAAGACGGAGACAGAGACAGCGACAAAGACAGTGACAGAGACACAGACAGAGGCAGAGACAGAGACGGAGACAGACACAGAGACTGAGACAGAGACAGAGACAGAGACAGAGACAGAGACAGAGACAGAGACGGAGACGGAGACGGAGACCGAGACGGAGAGCCAGACAGAACCAGAGACGGTGACGGAGAAGGTGACGGAGACGGAGACGGAGACGTAGACGGAGACGGAGACAGAGACAGAGACAGACACAGAGACAGAGACAGAGACAGAGACAGAGACACAGACAGAGACGGAGACGGAGACGGAGACCGAGACAGTGACAGAAACAGAGACAGAGACGGAGACAGAGACAGAGACTGAGACAGAGACAGAGACAGAGACAGATACAGAGACAGAGACAGAGAAAGAGGCAGAGACAGAGACGTAGACGGAGATAGAGATGGAGACCGAGACAGAGGCAGAGAGAGAGACAGATACAGAGACAGAGACAGAGACAGAGACAGAGACAGAGACAGAGACAGAGACGGAGAGGGTAAAGGAGACGGAGACGGAGGCGGAGACCGAGACGGAGAGCCAGACAGAGGCAGAGACGGTGACGGAGAAGGTGACGGAGACGGAGACAGAGACAGAGACAGACAGAGAGACAGAGAGAGAGACAGAGACAGAGACAGAGACAGAGACAGAGACAGAGACAGATACAGAAACAGAGACAGAGACAGAGACAGAAACAGAGACAGAGACAGAGACAGGGACAGACACAGAGACTGAGACAGAGACAGAGACAGAGACAGATACAGAGACAGAGACAGAGAAAGAGACAGAGACAGAAACAGAGACAAAGACGGAGACAAAGATGGAGACAAAGACGGAGACAGAGACAGCGACAAAGACAGTGACAGAGACACAGACAGAGGCAGAGACAGAGACGGAGACAGAGACAGAGGCAGAGACAGAGACAGAGGCAGAGTCAGAGACAGAGACAGTGACAGAAAGAGAGACAGGGACAGAGACAGAGACAGAGACGGGGAACGAGACAGAGACGGGGACAGAGACAAGGACGGAGACAAAGACGGAGACAAAGACGGAGACAGAGACAGAGACAAAGACAGTGACAGAGACATAGACAGTGGCAGAGACAGAGACGGAGACAGACACAGAGACTGAGACAGAGACAGAGACAGATACAGAGACAGAGACAGAGACAGAGACAGAGACAGAGAAAGAGGCAGAGACAGAGACACAGACGGAGACGGAGACAGAGATGGAGACCGAGACAGAGGCAGAGAGAGAGACAGAGACAGAGCCAGAGACAGAGACAGTGACGGAGACGGAGACGGAGACCGAGACGGAGAGCCAGACAGAGACAGAGACGGTGACGGAGAAGGTGACGGAGACAGAGACGGAGACGTAGACGGACACGGAGACAGAGACAGAGACGAACACAGAGACAGAGACAGAGACAGAGACAGAGACAGAGACAGAGACAGAGACTGGGAGAGAGACAAAGACAGAGACAGAGACGGAGACCGAGACAGAGACGGAGACGGAGACAAAGATAGAGACAGAGACAGAGACAGAGAAAGAGACAGAGACAGAGACGGAGACCGAGAGAGAGACAAAGTCGGAGACCAAGACGGAGACAGAGACTTAGACAGAGACAGAGGCAGACACGGGGACAGAGACAGGGACAGGGTACAGAGACAGAGACAGAGACAGGGACAGGGACACAGACAGAGACAGAGACAGGGACAGAGACCGAGACGGAGACAGAGACGGAGACAGAGACAGAGGCAGAGACAGAGACAGAGGTAGAGTCAGAGACAGAGACAGTGACAGAAAGAGAGACAGAGACAGAGACAGGGACAGAGACAGAGACAGAGACGGGGAACGAGACAGAGACGGGGACAGAGACAAAGACGGCGACAAAGCCGGAGACAAAGACGGAGACAGAGACAGAGACAAAGATAGAGACAGAGACAGAGACAGGGACAGAGAAAGAGACAGAGACAGAAACAAAGACAAAGACGGAGACAAAGATGGAGACAAAGACGGAGACAGAGACAGCGACAAAGACAGTGACAGAGACATAGACAGAGGCAGAGACAGAGACGGAGACAGACACAGAGACTGAGACAGAGACAGAGACAGAGACAGAGACAGAGACAGAGACAGAGAAAGAGGCAGAGACAGAGACACAGACGGAGACGGAGACAGAGGTGGAGACCGAGACAGAGGCAGAGAGAGAGACAGAGACAGAGCCAGAGACATAGACAGAGGCAGAGACAGAGACGGAGACAGACACAGAGACTGAGACAGAGACAGAGACAGATACAGAGACAGAGACAGAGACAGAGAAAGAGGCAGAGACAGAGACGGAGACGGAGACGGAGACGGAGACGGAGACGGAGACGGAGACAGGGAGAGAGACAAAGACAGAGACAGTGACGGAGGCCGAGACAGAGACAGAGACAGAGACAAGGACGGAGACGGAGACGGAGACGGAGACGGAGACAGGGAGGGAGACAAAGACAGAGACAGTGACGGAGGCCGAGACAGACGCGGAGACAGAGACAAGGACGGAGAGAGAGACAGAGACAGGGACAGGGACACAGATAGAGACAGAGACAGAGACAGAGACGGAGACGGAGATGGAGACAGAGACGGAGACAGAGACAGAGGCGGAGACAGAGACAGAGACAGAGTCAGAGACAGAGACAGTGACAGAAACAGAGACAGGGACAGAGACAGAGACAGAGACGGAGACAGAGACGGAGACAGAGACAGAGACAGAGGCAGAGACGGAGACGGAGACGGAGACGGAGACGGAGACCGAGACGGAGAGTCAGACAGAGACAGAGACGGTGACGGAGAAGGTGACGGAGACGGAGACGGAGACGTAGACGGAGAAGGAGACAGAGACAGAGACAGAGACAGAAACAGAGACAGAGACAGAGACAGATACAGAAACAGAGACAGAGACAGAGACAGAGACAGAGACAGAGACAGAGACAGAGACAGAGACAGGGACAGGGACAGAGACAGAGACAGAGACAGAGACGGAGAGGGAGACGGAGACGGAGACAGAGACGGAGACGGAGACCGAGACAGAGAGAGAGACAGAGACGGTGACGGAGACGGAGACGGAAACAGAGACAGAGACGGAGACATAGACAGAGACTGAGACAGAGACAGAGACAGAGACAGAGACAGAGACAGAGACAGAGAAAGAGGCAGAGACAGAGACACAGACGGAGACGGAGACAGAGGTGGAGACCGAGACAGAGGCAGAGAGAGAGACAGAGACAGAGCCAGAGACAGAGACAGTGACAGAGACAGAGACGGAGACCGAGAGGGAGACGGAGACGGAGAGAAAGACGGAGACAAAGTCGGAGACCAAGACGGAGACATAGACTTAGACAGAGACAGAGACAGACACGGGGACAGAGACAGGGACAGGGACAGAGACAGAGACAGAGACAGGGACAGGGACACACACAGAGACAGAGACCGAGACGGAGACAGAGACGGAGACAGAGACAGAGGCAGAGACAGAGACAGAGGCAGAGTCAGAGACAGAGACAGTGACAGAAAGAGAGACAGAGACAGAGACAGGGACAGAGACAGAGACAGAGACGGGGAACGAGACAGAGACGGAGACAGAGACAAAGACGGAGACAAAGACGGAGACAGAGACAGAGACAAAGATAGAGACAGAGACAGAGACAGGGACAGAGAAAGAGACAGAGACAGAGACAGAGAAAGAGACAGAGACAGAGACACAGACGGAGACGGAGACAGAGATGGAGACCGAGACAGAGACAGAGAGAGAGACAGAGACAGAGACCGAGCCAGAGACAGAGACAGAGACAGAGACGGTGACGGAGACGGAGACGGAGGCGGAGACGGAGACGGAGACAGAGACGGAGACGGAGACGGAGACGGAGACGGAGACAGAGACAGAGACGGAGTCAGGGACAGGGACGTAGACAGAGACAAAGACGGAGACAAAGACGGAGACAAAGACGGAGACGAAGACGGAGACAGAGACAGAGACAGAGACAGAGACCGAGACCGAGACGGAGACGGAGACAGAGACGGAGACAGAGACAGAGGCAGAGACAGAGACAGAGACAGAGTCAGAGACAGAGACAGTGACTGAAACAGAGACAGGGACAGAGACAGAGACAGAGACAGCGACGGAGACAGAGACGGAGACAGAGACAGAGTCAGAGAGAGAGGCAGAGACAGAGTCAGAGACAGAGACAGTGACAGAAACAGAAACGGAGACAGAGACGGAGACGGAGACGAAGACGGAGACGGAGACAGAGACAGAGACAGACACAGAGACAGAGACAGAGACAGAGACAGAGACAGAGACAGAGACAGAGAGAGAGACAGAGACAGAGACAGAGACGGAGACAGAGACAGGGACAGGGACAGAGACAGAGACAGAGACGGAGATAGAGACGGAGACGGAGACGGAGACGGAGACGGAGACGGAGACGGAGACGGAGACGGAGACGGAGACAGAGACAGGGACGGAGACAGAGACGGAGACGGAGACGAAGACGGAGACAGACATGGAGACCGAGACAGAGGCAGAGACACAGACGGAGACGGAGACAGAGATGGAGACCGAGACAGAGGCAGAGAGAGAGACAGAGAGAGAGCCAGAGACAGAGACAGTGACAGAGATAGAGACAGAGACAGAGACAGAGACAGAGACAGAGACAGAGACAGAGACAGAGACAGAGACAGAGACAGAGACAGAGACAGAGACAGAGACAAAGACGGAGACAAAGACGGACACATAGACAGAGACAGAGGCAGAGACAGAGACGGAGACAGACACAGAGACTGAGACAGAGACAGAGAAAGAGGCAGAGACAGAGACACAGACGGAGACGGAGACAGAGATGGAGACCGAGACAGAGGCAGAGAAAGAGACAGTGACAGAGACAGAGACAGAGACAGAGACAGAGACAGAGACAGAGACGGAGACGGAGACGGAGACGGAGACGGAGACGGAGACGGAGACGGAGACGGAGACGGAGACGGAGACGGAGACGGAGACGGAGACGGAGACGGAGACGGAGACAGAGACAGAGACGGAGTCAGGGACAGGGACGTAGACAGAGACAAAGACGGAGACAAAGACGGAGACAAAGACGGAGACGAAGACGGAGACAGAGACAGAGACAAAGATAGAGACAGAGACAGCGGCAGAGAAAGAGACAGACACAGAGACAGAGACCCAGACGGAGACAGAAAGAGAGACAGAGACAGAGACAGAGACAGGGACACAGACACAGACAGAGACAGAGACAGAGACAGAGACAGAGACGGAGACGGAGACAGAGACGGAGAGAGAGACAGAGGCAGAGAGAGAGGCAGAGACAGAGTCAGAGACAGAGACAGTGACAGAAACAGAAACGGAGACAGAGACGGAGACGGAGACGAAGACGGAGACGGAGACAGAGACGGAGACGGAGACAGAGACAGAGACAGACACAGAGACAGAGACAGAGACAGAGACAGAGACAGAGACAGAGACAGAGACAGAGACAGAGGCAGAGACAGAGACAGAGGTAGAGTCAGAGACAGAGACAGTGACAGAAAGAGAGACAGAGACAGAGACAGGGACAGAGACAGAGACAGAGACGGGGAACGAGACAGAGACGGGGACAGAGACAAAGACGGCGACAAAGACGGAGACAAAGACGGAGACAGAGACAGAGACAGAGACAGAGACAAAGATAGAGACAGAGACAGAGACAGGGACAGAGAAAGAGACAGAGACAGAAACAAAGACAAAGACGGAGACAAAGATGGAGACAAAGACGGAGACAGAGACAGCGACAAAGACAGTGACAGAGACATAGACAGAGGCAGAGACAGAGACGGAGACAGACACAGAGACTGAGACAGAGACAGAGACAGAGACAGAGACAGAGACAGAGAAAGAGGCAGAGACAGAGACGGAGACGGAGACGGAGACGGAGACGGAGACGGAGACGGAGACAGGGAGAGAGACAAAGACAGAGACAGTGACGGAGGCCGATACAGAGACAGAGACAGAGACAAGGACGGAGACGGAGACGGAGACGGAGACGGAGACAGGGAGGGAGACAAAGACAGAGACAGTGACGGAGGCCGAGACAGAGACGGAGACAGAGACAAGGACGGAGAGAGAGACAGAGACAGGGACAGGGACACAGATAGAGACAGAGACAGAGACAGAGACGGAGACGGAGATGGAGACAGAGACGGAGACAGAGACAGAGGCGGAGACAGAGACAGAGACAGAGTCAGAGACGGAGACCGAGAGAGAGACAAAGTCGGAGACCAAGACGGAGACAGAGACTTAGACAGAGACAGAGGCAGACACGGGGACAGAGACAGGGACAGGGTACAGAGACAGAGACAGAGACAGGGACAGGGACACAGACAGAGACAGAGACAGGGACAGAGACCGAGGCGGAGACAGAGACGGAGACAGAGACAGAGGCAGAGACAGAGACAGAGGTAGAGTCAGAGACAGAGACAGTGACAGAAAGAGAGACAGAGACAGAGACAGGGACAGAGACAGAGACAGAGACGGGGAACGAGACAGAGACGGGGACAGAGACAAAGACGGCGACAAAGACGGAGACAAAGACGGAGACAGAGACAGAGACAAAGATAGAGACAGAGACAGAGACAGGGACAGAGAAAGAGACAGAGACAGAAACAAAGACAAAGACGGAGACAAAGATGGAGACAAAGACGGAGACAGAGACAGCGACAAAGACAGTGACAGAGACATAGACAGAGGCAGAGACAGAGACGGAGACAGACACAGAGACTGAGACAGAGACAGAGACAGATACAGAGACAGAGACAGAGACAGAGAAAGAGGCAGAGACAGAGACGGAGACGGAGACGGAGACGGAGACGGAGACGGAGACGGAGACGGAGACAGGGAGAGAGACAAAGACAGAGACAGTGACGGAGGCCGAGACAGAGACAGAGACAGAGACAAGGACGGAGACGGAGACGGAGACGGAGACGGAGACAGGGAGGGAGACAAAGACAGAGACAGTGACGGAGGCCGAGACAGACGCGGAGACAGAGACAAGGACGGAGAGAGAGACAGAGACAGGGACAGGGACACAGATAGAGACTGAGACAGAGACAGAGACGGAGACGGAGATGGAGACAGAGACGGAGACAGAGACAGAGGCGGAGACAGAGACAGAGACAGAGTCAGAGACAGAGACAGTGACAGAAACAGAGACAGGGACAGAGACAGAGACAGAGACGGAGACAGAGACGGAGACAGAGACAGAGACAGAGGCAGAGACGGAGACGGAGACGGAGACGGAGACGGAGACCGAGACGGAGAGTCAGACAGAGACAGAGACGGTGACGGAGAAGGTGACGGAGACGGAGACGGAGACGTAGACGGAGAAGGAGACAGAGACAGAGACAGAGACAGAAACAGAGACAGAGACAGAGACAGATACAGGAACAGAGACAGAGACAGAGACAGAGACAGAGACAGAGACAGAGACAGAGACAGGGACAGGGACAGAGACAGAGACAGAGACAGAGACGGAGAGGGAGACGGAGACGGAGACAGAGACAGAGACAGAGACAGAGACAGAGACAGAGACAGAGACAGAGAAAGAGGCAGAGACAGAGACACAGACGGAGACGGAGACAGAGGTGGAGACCGAGACAGAGGCAGAGAGAGAGACAGAGACAGAGCCAGAGACAGAGACAGTGACAGAGACAGAGACGGAGACCGAGAGGGAGACGGAGACGGAGAGAAAGACGGAGACAAAGTCGGAGACCAAGACGGAGACAGAGACTTAGACAGAGACAGAGACAGACACGGGGACAGAGACAGGGACAGGGACAGAGACAGAGACAGAGACAGGGACAGGGACACACACAGAGACAGAGACCGAGACGGAGACAGAGACGGAGACAGAGACAGAGGCAGAGACAGAGACAGAGGCAGAGTCAGAGACAGAGACAGTGACAGAAAGAGAGACAGAGACAGAGACAGGGACAGAGACAGAGACAGAGACGGGGAACGAGACAGAGACGGAGACAGAGACAAAGACGGAGACAAAGACGGAGACAGAGACAGAGACAAAGATAGAGACAGAGACAGAGACAGGGACAGAGAAAGAGACAGAGACAGAGACAGAGAAAGAGGCAGAGACAGAGACACAGACGGAGACGGAGACAGAGATGGAGACCGAGACAGAGACAGAGAGAGAGACAGAGACAGAGACCGAGCCAGAGACAGAGACAGAGACAGAGACGGTGACGGAGACGGAGACGGAGGCGGAGACGGAGACGGAGACGGAGACGGAGACGGAGACGGAGACGGAGACGGAGACGGAGACGGAGACAGAGACAGAGACGGAGTCAGGGACAGGGACGTAGACAGAGACAAAGACGGAGACAAAGACGGAGACAAAGACGGAGACGAAGACGGAGACAGAGACAGAGACAAAGATAGAGACAGAGACAGCGGCAGAGAAAGAGACAGACACAGAGACAGAGACCCAGACGGAGACAGAAAGAGAGACAGAGACAGAGACAGAGACAGAGACAGAGACAGAGACAGAGAGAGAGACAGAGACAGAGACAGAGACAGAGACGGAGACAGGGACAGGGACAGAGACAGAGACAGAGACGGAGATAGAGACGGAGACGGAGACGGAGACGGAGACGGAGACGGAGACGGAGACGGAGACGGAGACGGAGACAGAGACAGAGACAGGGACGGAGACAGAGACGGAGACGGAGACGAAGACGGAGACAGACATGGAGACCGAGACAGAGGCAGAGACACAGACGGAGACGGAGACAGAGATGGAGACCGAGACAGAGGCAGAGAGAGAGACAGAGGGAGAGCCAGAGACAGAGACAGTGACAGAGATAGAGACAGAGACAGAGACAGAGACAGAGACAGAGACAGAGACAGAGACAGAGACAGAGACAGAGACAGAGACAGAGACAAAGACGGAGACAAAGACGGACACATAGACAGAGACAGAGGCAGAGACAGAGACGGAGACAGACACAGAGACTGAGACAGAGACAGAGAAAGAGGCAGAGACAGAGACACAGACGGAGACGGAGACAGAGATGGAGACCGAGACAGAGGCAGAGAAAGAGACAGTGACAGAGACAGAGACAGAGACAGAGACAGAGACAGAGACAGAGACGGGGACGGAGACGGAGACGGAGACGGAGACGAAGACGGAGACAGAGACAGAGACAAAGATAGAGACAGAGACAGCGGCAGAGAAAGAGACAGACACAGAGACAGAGACCCAGACGGAGACAGAAAGAGAGACAGAGACAGAGACAGAGACAGGGACACAGACACAGACAGAGACAGAGACAGAGACAGAGACAGAGACAGAGACGGAGACGGAGACAGAGACGGAGAGAGAGACAGAGGCAGAGAGAGAGGCAGAGACAGAGTCAGAGACAGAGACAGTGACAGAAACAGAAACGGAGACAGAGACGGAGACGGAGACGAAGACGGAGACGGAGGCAGAGACAGAGACAGACACAGAGACAGAGACAGAGACAGAGACAGAGACAGAGACAGAGACAGAGACAGAGACAGAGACAGAGAGAGAGACAGAGACAGAGACAGAGACGGAGACAGAGACAGGGACAGGGACAGAGACAGAGACAGAGACGGAGATAGAGACGGAGACGGAGACGGAGACGGAGACGGAGACGGAGACGGAGACGGAGACGGAGACGGAGACGGAGACGGAGACGGAGACAGAGACAGGGACGGAGACAGAGACGGAGACGGAGACGAAGACGGAGACAGACATGGAGACCGAGACAGAGGCAGAGACACAGACGGAGACGGAGACAGAGATGGAGACCGAGACAGAGGCAGAGAGAGAGACAGAGAGAGAGCCAGAGACAGAGACAGTGACAGAGATAGAGACAGAGACAGAGACAGAGACAGAGACAGAGACAGAGACAGAGACAGAGACAGAGACAGAGACAGAGACAGAGACAGAGACAGAGACAGAGACAAAGACGGAGACAAAGACGGACACATAGACAGAGACAGAGGCAGAGACAGAGACGGAGACAGACACAGAGACTGAGACAGAGACAGAGAAAGAGGCAGAGACAGAGACACAGACGGAGACGGAGACAGAGATGGAGACCGAGACAGAGGCAGAGAAAGAGACAGTGACAGAGACAGAGACAGAGACAGAGACAGAGACAGAGACAGAGACGGAGACGGAGACGGAGACGGAGACGGAGACGGAGACGGAGACGGAGACGGAGACGGAGACGGAGACGGAGACGGAGACAGAGACAGAGACGGAGTCAGGGACAGGGACGTAGACAGAGACAAAGACGGAGACAAAGACGGAGACAAAGACGGAGACGAAGACGGAGACAGAGACAGAGACAAAGATAGAGACAGAGACAGCGGCAGAGAAAGAGACAGACACAGAGACAGAGACCCAGACGGAGACAGAAAGAGAGACAGAGACAGAGACAGAGACAGGGACACAGACACAGACAGAGACAGAGACAGAGACAGAGACAGAGACGGAGACGGAGACAGAGACGGAGAGAGAGACAGAGGCAGAGAGAGAGGCAGAGACAGAGTCAGAGACAGAGACAGTGACAGAAACAGAAACGGAGACAGAGACGGAGACGGAGACGAAGACGGAGACGGAGACGGAGACGGAGACGGAGACAGAGACAGAGACAGACACAGAGACAGAGACAGAGGCAGAGACAGAGACAGAGACAGAGACAGAGACAGAGGCAGAGACAGAGACAGAGGTAGAGTCAGAGACAGAGACAGTGACAGAAAGAGAGACAGAGACAGAGACAGGGACAGAGACAGAGACAGAGACGGGGAACGAGACAGAGACGGGGACAGAGACAAAGACGGCGACAAAGACGGAGACAAAGACGGAGACAGAGACAGAGACAAAGATAGAGACAGAGACAGAGACAGGGACAGAGAAAGAGACAGAGACAGAAACAAAGACAAAGACGGAGACAAAGATGGAGACAAAGACGGAGACAGAGACAGCGACAAAGACAGTGACAGAGACATAGACAGAGGCAGAGACAGAGACGGAGACAGACACAGAGACTGAGACAGAGACAGAGACATATACAGAGACAGAGACAGAGACAGAGAAAGAGGCAGAGACAGAGACGGAGACGGAGACGGAGACGGAGACGGAGACGGAGACGGAGACGGAGACAGGGAGAGAGACAAAGACAGAGACAGTGACGGAGGCCGATACAGAGACAGAGACAGAGACAAGGACGGAGACGGAGACGGAGACGGAGACGGAGACAGGGAGGGAGACAAAGACAGAGACAGTGACGGAGGCCGAGACAGAGACGGAGACAGAGACAAGGACGGAGAGAGAGACAGAGACAGGGACAGGGACACAGATAGAGACAGAGACAGAGACAGAGACGGAGACGGAGATGGAGACAGAGACGGAGACAGAGACAGAGGCGGAGACAGAGACAGAGACAGAGTCAGAGACAGAGACAGTGACAGAAACAGAGACAGGGACAGAGACAGAGACAGAGACGGAGACGGAGACAGAGACTGGGAGAGGGACAAAGACAGAGACAGAGACGGAGACAGAGACAGAGACAGAGACAGAGACAGAGACAGAGACTGAGACAGAGACAGAGACAGAGACAGAGAAAGAGAAAGAGGCAGAGACAGAGACACAGACGGAGACGGAGACAGAGACAGAGACAGAGACGGAGACGGAGACAGAGACGGAGAGAGAGACAGAGGCAGAGAGAGAGACAGAGACAGAGACAGGGACAGAGACAGAGACAGAGACGGGGAACGAGACAGAGACAGAGACAGAGACAGAGACAGAGACAGGGACGGAGACAAAGACGGAGACGAAGACGGAGACAGAGACAGAGACATAGATAGAGACAGAGACAGCGGCAGAGAAAGAGACAGACACAGAGACAGAGACCCAGACGGAGACAGAAAGAGAGACAGAGACAGAGACAGAAACAGGGACACAGACACAGACAGAGACAGAGACAGAGACAGAGACAGAGACGGAGACGGAGACAGAGACGGAGAGAGAGACAGAGGCAGAGAGAGAGGCAGAGACAGAGTCAGAGACAGAGACAGTGACAGAAACAGAAACGGAGACAGAGACGGAGACGGAGACGAAGACGGAGACGGAGACGGAGACGGAGACGGAGACGGAGACGGAGACGGAGACAGAGACAGAGACAGACACAGAGACAGAGACAGAGACAGAGACAGAGACAGAGACAGAGACGGAGACAGAGACAGAGACAGAGACAGAGACGGAGACAGAGACAGGGACAGGGACAGAGACAGAGACAGAGACGGAGATAGAGACGGAGACGGAGACGGAGACGGAGACGGAGACGGAGACGGAGACGGAGACGGAGACGGAGACAGAGACAGGGACGGAGACAGAGACGGAGACGGAGACGAAGACGGAGACAGAGATGGAGACCGAGACAGAGGCAGAGACACAGACGGAGACGGAGACAGAGATGGAGACCGAGACAGAGGCAGAGAGAGAGACAGAGAGAGAGCCAGAGACAGAGACAGTGACAGAGATAGAGACAGAGACAGAGACAGAGAGAGAGACAGAGACAGAGACAGAGACAGAGAAAGAGACAGAGACAGAGACAGAGACAGAGACAAAGACGGAGACAAAGACGGACACATAGACAGAGACAGAGGCAGAGACAGAGACGGAGACAGACACAGAGACTGAGACAGAGACAGAGAAAGAGGCAGAGACAGAGACACAGACGGAGACGGAGACAGAGATGGAGACCGAGACAGAGGCAGAGAAAGAGACAGTGACAGAGACAGAGACAGAGACAGAGACAGAGACAGAGACAGAGACAGAGACAGAGACAGAGACAGAGACAGAGACAGAGACAGAGACAGAGACAGAGACATAGACAGAGACAGGGACAGGGACACAGACAGAGACAGAGACAGAGACAGAGACAGAGACCGAGACCGAGACGGAGACGGAGACAGAGACGGAGACAGAGACAGAGGCAGAGACAGAGACAGAGACAGAGTCAGAGACAGAGACAGTGACTGAAACAGAGACAGGGACAGAGACAGAGACAGAGACAGCGACGGAGACAGAGACGGAGACAGAGACAGAGTCAGAGACAGAGACAGTGACAGAAACAGAGACAGAGACAGAGACAGAGACGGAGACAGAGACTGGGAGAGGGACAAAGACAGAGACAGAGACGGAGACAGAGACAGAGACAGAGACAGAGACAGAGACAGAGACAGAGACTGAGACAGAGACAGAGACAGAGACAGAGAAAGAGAAAGAGGCAGAGACAGAGACACAGACGGAGACGGAGACAGAGGTGGAGACCGAGACAGAGGCAGAGAGAGAGACAGAGACAGAGCCAGAGACAGAGACAGTGACAGAGACAGAGACGGAGACCGAGACAGAGACAAAGGTAGAGACAGAGACAGAGACAGGGACAGAGAAAGAGACAGAGACAGAAACAGAGACAAAGACGGAGACAAAGATGGAGACAAAGACGGAGACAGAGACAGCGACAAAGACAGTGACAGAGACACAGACAGAGGCAGAGACAGAGACGGAGACAGACACAGAGACTGAGACAGAGACAGAGACAGAGACAGAGACAGAGACAGAGACAGAGACAGAGACAGAGACAGAGACAGAGACAGAGACAGAGACAGAGACAGAGTCAGAGACAGAGACAGTGACTGAAACAGAGACAGGGACAGAGACAGAGACGGAGACAGAGACTGGGAGAGGGACAAAGACAGAGACAGAGACGGAGACAGAGACAGAGACAGCGACGGAGACAGAGACGGAGACAGAGACAGAGACAGAGACAGAGACAGAGCCAGAGACAGAGACGGAGACGGAGACGGAGACGGAGACGGAGACGGAGACGGAGACGGAGACGGAGACGGAGACGGAGACGGAGACGGAGACGGAGACGGAGACGGAGACGGAGACGGAGACGGAGACAGAGACAGAGACAGACACAGAGACAGAGACAGAGACAGAGACAGAGACAGAGACAGAGACAGAGACAGAGACCGAGACAGAGACAGAGACAGAGACAGAGACAGAGACAGAGACGGAGACAGAGACAGGGACAGGGACAGAGACAGAGACAGAGACGGAGATAGAGACGGAGACGGAGACGGAGACGGAGACGGAGACGGAGACGGAGACGGAGACGGAGACAGAGACAGGGACGGAGACAGAGACGGAGACGGAGACGAAGACGGAGACAGAGATGGAGACCGAGACAGAGGCAGAGACACAGACGGAGACGGAGACAGAGATGGAGACCGAGACAGAGGCAGAGAGAGAGACAGAGAGAGGGCCAGAGACAGAGACAGTGACAGAGACAGAGACATAGATAGAGACAGAGACAGCGGCAGAGAAAGAGACAGACACAGAGACAGAGACCCAGACGGAGACAGAAAGAGAGACAGAGACAGAGACAGAGACAGGGACACAGACACAGACAGAGACAGAGACAGAGACAGAGACAGAGACGGAGACGGAGACAGAGACGGAGAGAGAGACAGAGGCAGAGAGAGAGGCAGAGACAGAGTCAGAGACAGAGACAGTGACAGAAACAGAAACGGAGACAGAGACGGAGACGGAGACGAAGACGGAGACGGAGACGGAGACGGAGACGGAGACAGAGACAGAGACAGACACAGAGACAGAGACAGAGACAGAGACAGAGACAGAGACAGAGACGGAGACAGAGACAGAGACAGAGACAGAGACAGAGACAGAGACAGAGACAGAGACGGAGACGGAGACAGAGACGGAGAGAGAGACAGAGGCAGAGAGAGAGGCAGAGACAGAGTCAGAGACAGAGACAGTGACAGAAACAGAAACGGAGACAGAGACGGAGACGGAGACGAAGACGGAGACGGAGACAGAGACAGAGACAGAGACAGAGACAGAGACAGAGACAGAGACAGAGACAGAGACAGAGACAGAGACAGAGACAGAGACAGAGACAGAGACGGAGACAGAGACAGGGACAGGGACAGAGACAGAGACAGAGACGGAGATAGAGACGGAGACGGAGACGGAGACGGAGACGGAGGCGGAGACGGAGACGGAGACGGAGACAGAGACAGGGACGGAGACAGAGACGGAGACGGAGACGAAGACGGAGACAGAGATGGAGACCGAGACAGAGGCAGAGACACAGACGGAGACGGAGACAGAGATGGAGACCGAGACAGAGGCAGAGAGAGAGACAGAGAGAGAGCCAGAGACAGAGACAGTGACAGAGATAGAGACAGAGACAGAGACAGAGACAGAGACAGAGACAGAGACAGAGACAGAGACAGAGACAGAGACAGAGACAGAGACAGAGACAGAGACAGAGACAAAGACGGAGACAAAGACGGACACATAGACAGAGGCAGAGACAGAGACGGAGACAGACACAGAGACTGAGACAGAGACAGAGAAAGAGGCAGAGACAGAGACACAGACGGAGACAGAAAGAGAGACAGAGACAGAGACAGAGACAGGGACACAGACACAGACAGAGACAGAGACAGAGACAGAGACAGAGACGGAGACGGAGACAGAGACGGAGAGAGAGACAGAGGCAGAGAGAGAGGCAGAGACAGAGTCAGAGACAGAGACAGTGACAGAAACAGAAACGGAGACAGAGACGGAGACGGAGACGAAGACGGAGACGGAGACGGAGACGGAGACGGAGACAGAGACAGAGACAGACACAGAGACAGAGACAGAGACAGAGACAGAGACAGAGACAGAGACGGAGACAGAGACAGAGACAGAGACAGAGACAGAGACAGAGACAGAGACAGAGACGGAGACGGAGACAGAGACGGAGAGAGAGACAGAGGCAGAGAGAGAGGCAGAGACAGAGTCAGAGACAGAGACAGTGACAGAAACAGAAACGGAGACAGAGACGGAGACGGAGACGAAGACGGAGACGGAGACAGAGACAGAGACAGAGACAGAGACAGAGACAGAGACAGAGACAGAGACAGAGACAGAGACAGAGACAGAGACAGAGACAGAGACGGAGACAGAGACAGGGACAGGGACAGAGACAGAGACAGAGACGGAGATAGAGACGGAGACGGAGACGGAGACGGAGACGGAGGCGGAGACGGAGACGGAGACGGAGACAGAGACAGGGACGGAGACAGAGACGGAGACGGAGACGAAGACGGAGACAGAGATGGAGACCGAGACAGAGGCAGAGACACAGACGGAGACGGAGACAGAGATGGAGACCGAGACAGAGGCAGAGAGAGAGACAGAGAGAGAGCCAGAGACAGAGACAGTGACAGAGATAGAGACAGAGACAGAGACAGAGACAGAGACAGAGACAGAGACAGAGACAGAGACAGAGACAGAGACAGAGACAGAGACAGAGACAGAGACAGAGACAAAGACGGAGACAAAGACGGACACATAGACAGAGGCAGAGACAGAGACGGAGACAGACACAGAGACTGAGACAGAGACAGAGAAAGAGGCAGAGACAGAGACACAGACGGAGACAGAAAGAGAGACAGAGACAGAGACAGAGACAGGGACACAGACACAGACAGAGACAGAGACAGAGACAGAGACAGAGACAAAGATAGAGACAGAGACAGCGGCAGAGAAAGAGACAGACACAGAGACAGAGACCCAGACGGAGACAGAAAAAGAGACAGAGACAGAGACAGAGACAGGGACACAGACACAGACAGAGACAGAGACAGAGACAGAGACAGAGACGGAGACGGAGACAGAGACGGAGAGAGAGACAGAGGCAGAGAGAGAGGCAGAGACAGAGTCAGAGACAGAGACAGTGACAGAAACAGAAACGGAGACAGAGACGGAGACGGAGACGAAGACGGAGACGGAGACGGAGACGGAGACGGAGACAGAGACAGAGACAGACACAGAGACAGAGACAGAGACAGAGACAGAGACAGAGACAGAGACAGAGACAGAGACAGAGACAGAGACAGAGACGGAGACAGAGACAGCGACAGGGACAGAGACAGAGACAGAGACGGAGATAGAGACGGAGACGGAGACGGAGACGGAGACGGAGACGGAGACGGAGACGGAGACGGAGACAGAGACAGGGACGGAGACAGAGACGGAGACGGAGACGGAGACGAAGACGGAGACAGAGATGGAGACCGAGACAGAGGCAGAGACACAGACGGAGACGGAGACAGAGATGGAGACCGAGACAGAGGCAGAGAGAGAGACAGAGAGAGAGCCAGAGACAGAGACAGTGACAGAGATAGAGACATAGACAGAGACAGAGACAGAGACAGAGACAGAGACAGAGACAGAGAAAGAGACAGAGACAGAGACAGAGACAGAGACAGAGACGGAGACAAAGACGGACACATAGGCAGAGACAGAGGCAGAGACAGAGACGGAGACAGACACAGAGACTGAGACAGAGACAGAGAAAGAGGCAGAGACAGAGACACAGACGGAGACGGAGACAGAGATGGAGACCGAGACAGAGGCAGAGAAAGAGACAGTGACAGAGACAGAGACAGAGACAGAGACAGAGACAGAGACAGAGACAGAGACAGAGACAGAGACAGAGACAGAGACAGAGACAGAGACAGAGACAGAGACAGAGACATAGACAGAGACAGGGACAGGGACACAGACAGAGACAGAGACAGAGACAGAGACAGAGACCGAGACCGAGACGGAGACGGAGACAGAGACGGAGACAGAGACAGAGGCAGAGACAGAGACAGAGACAGAGTCAGAGACAGAGACAGTGACTGAAACAGAGACAGGGACAGAGACAGAGACAGAGACAGCGACGGAGACAGAGACGGAGACAGAGACAGAGTCAGAGACAGAGACAGTGACAGAAACAGAGACAGAGACAGAGACAGAGACGGAGACAGAGACTGGGAGAGGGACAAAGACAGAGACAGAGACAAAGGTAGAGACAGAGACAGAGACAGGGACAGAGAAAGAGACAGAGACAGAAACAGAGACAAAGACGGAGACAAAGATGGAGACAAAGACGGAGACAGAGACAGCGACAAAGACAGTGACAGAGACACAGACAGAGGCAGAGACAGAGACGGAGACAGACACAGAGACTGAGACAGAGACAGAGACAGAGACAGAGACAGAGACAGAGACAGAGACAGAGACAGAGACAGAGTCAGAGACAGAGACAGTGACTGAAACAGAGACAGGGACAGAGACAGAGACAGAGACAGCGACGGAGACAGAGACAGAGACAGAGACAGAGACGGAGACAGAGACTGGGAGAGGGACAAAGACAGACACAGAGACTGAGACAGAGACAGAGAAAGAGGCAGAGACAGAGACACAGACGGAGACAGAAAGAGAGACAGAGACAGAGACAGAGACAGGGACACAGACACAGACAGAGACAGAGACAGAGACAGAGACAGAGCCAAAGATAGAGACAGAGACAGCGGCAGAGAAAGAGACAGACACAGAGACAGAGACCCAGACGGAGACAGAAAGAGAGACAGAGACAGAGACAGAGACAGGGACACAGACACAGACAGAGACAGAGACAGAGACAGAGACAGAGACGGAGACGGAGACAGAGACGGAGAGAGAGACAGAGGCAGAGAGAGAGGCAGAGACAGAGTCAGAGACAGAGACAGTGACAGAAACAGAAACGGAGACAGAGACGGAGACGGAGACGAAGACGGAGACGGAGACGGAGACGGAGACGGAGACGGAGACAGAGACAGAGACAGACACAGAGACAGAGACAGAGACAGAGACAGAGACAGAGACAGAGACAGAGACAGAGACAGAGACAGAGACGGAGACAGAGACAGGGACAGGGACAGAGACAGAGACAGAGACGGAGATAGAGTCGGAGACGGAGACGGAGACGGAGACGGAGACGGAGACGGAGACGGAGACGGAGACGGAGACAGAGACAGGGACGGAGACAGAGACGGAGACGGAGACGAAGACGGAGACAGAGATGGAGACCGAGACAGAGGCAGAGACACAGACGGAGACGGAGACAGAGATGGAGACCGAGACAGAGGCAGAGAGAGAGACAGAGAGAGAGCCAGAGACAGAGACAGTGACAGAGATAGAGACATAGACAGAGACAGAGACAGAGACAGAGACAGAGACAGAGACAGAGAAAGAGACAGAGACAGAGACAGAGACAGAGACAGAGACGGAGACAAAGACGGACACATAGGCAGAGACAGAGGCAGAGACAGAGACGGAGACAGACACAGAGACTGAGACAGAGACAGAGAAAGAGGCAGAGACAGAGACACAGACGGAGACGGAGACAGAGATGGAGACCGAGACAGAGGCAGAGAAAGAGACAGTGACAGAGACAGAGACAGAGACAGAGACAGAGACAGAGACAGAGACAGAGACAGAGACAGAGACAGAGACAGAGACAGAGACAGAGACAGAGACAGAGACAGAGACAGAGACATAGACAGAGACAGGGACAGGGACACAGACAGAGACAGAGACAGAGACAGAGACAGAGACAGAGACCGAGACCGAGACGGAGACGGAGACAGAGACGGAGACAGAGACAGAGGCAGAGACAGAGACAGAGACAGAGTCAGAGACAGAGACAGTGACTGAAACAGAGACAGGGACAGAGACAGAGACAGAGACAGCGACGGAGACAGAGACGGAGACAGAGACAGAGTCAGAGACAGAGACAGTGACAGAAACAGAGACAGAGACAGAGACAGAGACGGAGACAGAGACTGGGAGAGGGACAAAGACAGAGACAGAGACGGAGACAGAGACAGAGACAGAGACAGAGACAGAGACAGAGACTGAGACAGAGACAGAGACAGAGACAGAGACAGAGAAAGAGAAAGAGGCAGAGACAGAGACACAGACGGAGACGGAGACAGAGGTGGAGACCGAGACAGAGGCAGAGAGAGAGACAGAGACAGAGCCAGAGACAGAGACGGAGACGGAGACGGAGACGGAGACGGAGACGGAGACGGAGACGGAGACGGAGACGGAGACGGAGACGGAGACAGAGACAGAGACGGAGTCAGGGACAGGGACGTAGACAGAGACAAAGACGGAGACAAAGACGGAGACAAAGACGGAGACGAAGACGGAGACAGAGACAGAGACAAAGATAGAGACAGAGACAGCGGCAGAGAAAGAGACAGACACAGAGACAGAGACCCAGACGGAGACAGAAAGAGAGACAGAGACAGAGACAGAGACAGGGACACAGACACAGACAGAGACAGAGACAGAGACAGGGACAGAGACGGAGACGGAGACAGAGACGGAGAGAGAGACAGAGGCAGAGAGAGAGGCAGAGACAGAGTCAGAGACAGAGACAGTGACAGAAACAGAAACGGAGACAGAGACGGAGACGGAGACGAAGACGGAGACGGAGACAGAGACAGAGACAGACACAGAGACAGAGACAGAGACAGAGACAGAGACAGAGACAGAGACAGAGACAGAGACAGAGACAGAGACAGAGACAGAGACAGAGACAGAGACGGAGACAGAGACAGGGACAGGGACAGAGACAGAGACAGAGACGGAGATAGAGACGGAGACGGAGACGGAGACGGAGACGGAGACGGGGACGGAGACGGAGACGGAGACAGAGACAGGGACGGAGACAGAGACGGAGACGGAGACGAAGACGGAGACAGAGATGGAGACCGAGACAGAGGCAGAGACACAGACGGAGACGGAGACAGAGATGGAGACCGAGACAGAGGCAGAGAGAGAGACAGAGAGAGAGCCAGAGACAGAGACAGTGACAGAGATAGAGACAGAGACAGAGACAGAGACAGAGACAGAGACAGAGAGAGAGACAGAGACAGAGACAGAGACAGAGACAGAGACAGAGACAGAGACAGAGACAAAGACGGAGACAAAGACGGACACATAGACAGAGACAGAGGCAGAGACAGAGACGGAGACAGACACAGAGACTGAGACAGAGACAGAGAAAGAGGCAGAGACAGAGACACAGACGGAGACGGAGACAGAGATGGAGACCGAGACAGAGGCAGAGAAAGAGACAGTGACAGAGACAGAGACAGAGACAGAGACAGAGACAGAGACAGAGACAGAGACGGAGACGGAGACGGAGACGGAGACGGAGACGGAGACGGAGACGGAGACGGAGACGGAGACGGAGACGGAGACGGAGACAGAGACAGAGACGGAGTCAGGGACAGGGACGTAGACAGAGACAAAGACGGAGACAAAGACGGAGACGAAGACGGAGACAGAGACAGAGACATAGATAGAGACAGAGACAGCGGCAGAGAAAGAGACAGACACAGAGACAGAGACCCAGACGGAGACAGAAAGAGAGACAGAGACAGAGACAGAGACAGGGACACAGACACAGACAGAGACAGAGACAGAGACAGAGACAGAGACGGAGACGGAGACAGAGACGGAGAGAGAGACAGAGGCAGAGAGAGAGGCAGAGACAGAGTCAGAGACAGAGACAGTGACAGAAACAGAAACGGAGACAGAGACGGAGACGGAGACGAAGACGGAGACGGAGACGGAGACGGAGACGGAGACGGAGACAGAGACAGAGACAGACACAGAGACAGAGACAGAGACAGAGACAGAGACAGAGACAGAGACGGAGACAGAGACAGAGACAGAGACAGAGACGGAGACAGAGACAGGGACAGGGACAGAGACAGAGACAGAGACGGAGATAGAGACGGAGACGGAGACGGAGACGGAGACGGAGACGGAGACGGAGACGGAGACGGAGACGGAGACAGAGACAGGGACGGAGACAGAGACGGAGACGGAGACGAAGACGGAGACAGAGATGGAGACCGAGACAGAGGCAGAGACACAGACGGAGACGGAGACAGAGATGGAGACCGAGACAGAGGCAGAGAGAGAGACAGAGAGAGAGCCAGAGACAGAGACAGTGACAGAGATAGAGACAGAGACAGAGACAGAGAGAGAGACAGAGACAGAGACAGAGAAAGAGACAGAGACAGAGACAGAGACAGAGACAAAGACGGAGACAAAGACGGACACATAGACAGAGACAGAGGCAGAGACAGAGACGGAGACAGACACAGAGACTGAGACAGAGACAGAGAAAGAGGCAGAGACAGAGACACAGACGGAGACAGAAAGAGAGACAGAGACAGAGACAGAGACAGGGACACAGACACAGACAGAGACAGAGACAGAGACAGAGACAGAGACAAAGATAGAGACAGAGACAGCGGCAGAGAAAGAGACAGACACAGAGACAGAGACCCAGACGGAGACAGAAAAAGAGACAGAGACAGAGACAGAGACAGGGACACAGACACAGACAGAGACAGAGACAGAGACAGAGACAGAGACGGAGACGGAGACAGAGACGGAGAGAGAGACAGAGGCAGAGAGAGAGGCAGAGACAGAGTCAGAGACAGAGACAGTGACAGAAACAGAAACGGAGACAGAGACGGAGACGGAGACGAAGACGGAGACGGAGACGGAGACGGAGACGGAGACAGAGACAGAGACAGACACAGAGACAGAGACAGAGACAGAGACAGAGACAGAGACAGAGACAGAGACAGAGACAGAGACAGAGACAGAGACGGAGACAGAGACAGCGACAGGGACAGAGACAGAGACAGAGACGGAGATAGAGACGGAGACGGAGACGGAGACGGAGACGGAGACGGAGACGGAGACGGAGACGGAGACAGAGACAGGGACGGAGACAGAGACGGAGACGGAGACGGAGACGAAGACGGAGACAGAGATGGAGACCGAGACAGAGGCAGAGACACAGACGGAGACGGAGACAGAGATGGAGACCGAGACAGAGGCAGAGAGAGAGACAGAGAGAGAGCCAGAGACAGAGACAGTGACAGAGATAGAGACATAGACAGAGACAGAGACAGAGACAGAGACAGAGACAGAGACAGAGAAAGAGACAGAGACAGAGACAGAGACAGAGACAGAGACGGAGACAAAGACGGACACATAGGCAGAGACAGAGGCAGAGACAGAGACGGAGACAGACACAGAGACTGAGACAGAGACAGAGAAAGAGGCAGAGACAGAGACACAGACGGAGACGGAGACAGAGATGGAGACCGAGACAGAGGCAGAGAAAGAGACAGTGACAGAGACAGAGACAGAGACAGAGACAGAGACAGAGACAGAGACAGAGACAGAGACAGAGACAGAGACAGAGACAGAGACAGAGACAGAGACAGAGACAGAGACAGAGACATAGACAGAGACAGGGACAGGGACACAGACAGAGACAGAGACAGAGACAGAGACAGAGACCGAGACCGAGACGGAGACGGAGACAGAGACGGAGACAGAGACAGAGGCAGAGACAGAGACAGAGACAGAGTCAGAGACAGAGACAGTGACTGAAACAGAGACAGGGACAGAGACAGAGACAGAGACAGCGACGGAGACAGAGACGGAGACAGAGACAGAGTCAGAGACAGAGACAGTGACAGAAACAGAGACAGAGACAGAGACAGAGACGGAGACAGAGACTGGGAGAGGGACAAAGACAGAGACAGAGACAAAGGTAGAGACAGAGACAGAGACAGGGACAGAGAAAGAGACAGAGACAGAAACAGAGACAAAGACGGAGACAAAGATGGAGACAAAGACGGAGACAGAGACAGCGACAAAGACAGTGACAGAGACACAGACAGAGGCAGAGACAGAGACGGAGACAGACACAGAGACTGAGACAGAGACAGAGACAGAGACAGAGACAGAGACAGAGACAGAGACAGAGACAGAGACAGAGTCAGAGACAGAGACAGTGACTGAAACAGAGACAGGGACAGAGACAGAGACAGAGACAGCGACGGAGACAGAGACAGAGACAGAGACAGAGACGGAGACAGAGACTGGGAGAGGGACAAAGACAGACACAGAGACTGAGACAGAGACAGAGAAAGAGGCAGAGACAGAGACACAGACGGAGACAGAAAGAGAGACAGAGACAGAGACAGAGACAGGGACACAGACACAGACAGAGACAGAGACAGAGACAGAGACAGAGCCAAAGATAGAGACAGAGACAGCGGCAGAGAAAGAGACAGACACAGAGACAGAGACCCAGACGGAGACAGAAAGAGAGACAGAGACAGAGACAGAGACAGGGACACAGACACAGACAGAGACAGAGACAGAGACAGAGACAGAGACGGAGACGGAGACAGAGACGGAGAGAGAGACAGAGGCAGAGAGAGAGGCAGAGACAGAGTCAGAGACAGAGACAGTGACAGAAACAGAAACGGAGACAGAGACGGAGACGGAGACGAAGACGGAGACGGAGACGGAGACGGAGACGGAGACGGAGACAGAGACAGAGACAGACACAGAGACAGAGACAGAGACAGAGACAGAGACAGAGACAGAGACAGAGACAGAGACAGAGACAGAGACAGAGACGGAGACAGAGACAGGGACAGGGACAGAGACAGAGACAGAGACGGAGATAGAGTCGGAGACGGAGACGGAGACGGAGACGGAGACGGAGACGGAGACGGAGACGGAGAGGGAGACAGAGACAGGGACGGAGACAGAGACGGAGACGGAGACGAAGACGGAGACAGAGATGGAGACCGAGACAGAGGCAGAGACACAGACGGAGACGGAGACAGAGATGGAGACCGAGACAGAGGCAGAGAGAGAGACAGAGAGAGAGCCAGAGACAGAGACAGTGACAGAGATAGAGACATAGACAGAGACAGAGACAGAGACAGAGACAGAGACAGAGACAGAGAAAGAGACAGAGACAGAGACAGAGACAGAGACAGAGACGGAGACAAAGACGGACACATAGGCAGAGACAGAGGCAGAGACAGAGACGGAGACAGACACAGAGACTGAGACAGAGACAGAGAAAGAGGCAGAGACAGAGACACAGACGGAGACGGAGACAGAGATGGAGACCGAGACAGAGGCAGAGAAAGAGACAGTGACAGAGACAGAGACAGAGACAGAGACAGAGACAGAGACAGAGACAGAGACAGAGACAGAGACAGAGACAGAGACAGAGACAGAGACAGAGACAGAGACAGAGACATAGACAGAGACAGGGACAGGGACACAGACAGAGACAGAGACAGAGACAGAGACAGAGACAGAGACCGAGACCGAGACGGAGACGGAGACAGAGACGGAGACAGAGACAGAGGCAGAGACAGAGACAGAGACAGAGTCAGAGACAGAGACAGTGACTGAAACAGAGACAGGGACAGAGACAGAGACAGAGACAGCGACGGAGACAGAGACGGAGACAGAGACAGAGTCAGAGACAGAGACAGTGACAGAAACAGAGACAGAGACAGAGACAGAGACGGAGACAGAGACTGGGAGAGGGACAAAGACAGAGACAGAGACGGAGACAGAGACAGAGACAGAGACAGAGACAGAGACAGAGACTGAGACAGAGACAGAGACAGAGACAGAGACAGAGAAAGAGAAAGAGGCAGAGACAGAGACACAGACGGAGACGGAGACAGAGGTGGAGACCGAGACAGAGGCAGAGAGAGAGACAGAGACAGAGCCAGAGACAGAGACGGAGACGGAGACGGAGACGGAGACGGAGACGGAGACGGAGACGGAGACGGAGACGGAGACGGAGACGGAGACGGAGACAGAGACAGAGACGGAGTCAGGGACAGGGACGTAGACAGAGACAAAGACGGAGACAAAGACGGAGACAAAGACGGAGACGAAGACGGAGACAGAGACAGAGACAAAGATAGAGACAGAGACAGCGGCAGAGAAAGAGACAGACACAGAGACAGAGACCCAGACGGAGACAGAAAGAGAGACAGAGACAGAGACAGAGACAGGGACACAGACACAGACAGAGACAGAGACAGAGACAGGGACAGAGACGGAGACGGAGACAGAGACGGAGAGAGAGACAGAGGCAGAGAGAGAGGCAGAGACAGAGTCAGAGACAGAGACAGTGACAGAAACAGAAACGGAGACAGAGACGGAGACGGAGACGAAGACGGAGACGGAGACAGAGACAGAGACAGACACAGAGACAGAGACAGAGACAGAGACAGAGACAGAGACAGAGACAGAGACAGAGACAGAGACAGAGACAGAGACAGAGACAGAGACAGAGACGGAGACAGAGACAGGGACAGGGACAGAGACAGAGACAGAGACGGAGATAGAGACGGAGACGGAGACGGAGACGGAGACGGAGACGGGGACGGAGACGGAGACGGAGACAGAGACAGGGACGGAGACAGAGACGGAGACGGAGACGAAGACGGAGACAGAGATGGAGACCGAGACAGAGGCAGAGACACAGACGGAGACGGAGACAGAGATGGAGACCGAGACAGAGGCAGAGAGAGAGACAGAGAGAGAGCCAGAGACAGAGACAGTGACAGAGATAGAGACAGAGACAGAGACAGAGACAGAGACAGAGACAGAGAGAGAGACAGAGACAGAGACAGAGACAGAGACAGAGACAGAGACAGAGACAGAGACAAAGACGGAGACAAAGACGGACACATAGACAGAGACAGAGGCAGAGACAGAGACGGAGACAGACACAGAGACTGAGACAGAGACAGAGAAAGAGGCAGAGACAGAGACACAGACGGAGACGGAGACAGAGATGGAGACCGAGACAGAGGCAGAGAAAGAGACAGTGACAGAGACAGAGACAGAGACAGAGACAGAGACAGAGACAGAGACAGAGACGGAGACGGAGACGGAGACGGAGACGGAGACGGAGACGGAGACGGAGACGGAGACGGAGACGGAGACGGAGACGGAGACAGAGACAGAGACGGAGTCAGGGACAGGGACGTAGACAGAGACAAAGACGGAGACAAAGACGGAGACGAAGACGGAGACAGAGACAGAGACATAGATAGAGACAGAGACAGCGGCAGAGAAAGAGACAGACACAGAGACAGAGACCCAGACGGAGACAGAAAGAGAGACAGAGACAGAGACAGAGACAGGGACACAGACACAGACAGAGACAGAGACAGAGACAGAGACAGAGACGGAGACGGAGACAGAGACGGAGAGAGAGACAGAGGCAGAGAGAGAGGCAGAGACAGAGTCAGAGACAGAGACAGTGACAGAAACAGAAACGGAGACAGAGACGGAGACGGAGACGAAGACGGAGACGGAGACGGAGACGGAGACGGAGACGGAGACAGAGACAGAGACAGACACAGAGACAGAGACAGAGACAGAGACAGAGACAGAGACAGAGACGGAGACAGAGACAGAGACAGAGACAGAGACGGAGACAGAGACAGGGACAGGGACAGAGACAGAGACAGAGACGGAGATAGAGACGGAGACGGAGACGGAGACGGAGACGGAGACGGAGACGGAGACGGAGACGGAGACGGAGACAGAGACAGGGACGGAGACAGAGACGGAGACGGAGACGAAGACGGAGACAGAGATGGAGACCGAGACAGAGGCAGAGACACAGACGGAGACGGAGACAGAGATGGAGACCGAGACAGAGGCAGAGAGAGAGACAGAGAGAGAGCCAGAGACAGAGACAGTGACAGAGATAGAGACAGAGACAGAGACAGAGAGAGAGACAGAGACAGAGACAGAGACAGAGAAAGAGACAGAGACAGAGACAGAGACAGAGACAAAGACGGAGACAAAGACGGACACATAGACAGAGACAGAGGCAGAGACAGAGACGGAGACAGACACAGAGACTGAGACAGAGACAGAGAAAGAGGCAGAGACAGAGACACAGACGGAGACGGAGACAGAGATGGAGACCGAGACAGAGGCAGAGAAAGAGACAGTGACAGAGACAGAGACAGAGACAGAGACAGAGACAGAGACAGAGACAGAGACAGAGACAGAGACAGAGACAGAGACAGAGACAGAGACAGAGACATAGACAGAGACAGGGACAGGGACACAGACAGAGACAGAGACAGAGACAGAGACAGAGACCGAGACCGAGACGGAGACGGAGACGGAGACAGAGACGGAGACAGAGACAGAGGCAGAGACAGAGACAGAGACAGAGTCAGAGACAGAGACAGTGACTGAAACAGAGACAGGGACAGAGACAGAGACACAGACAGAGGCAGAGACAGAGACGGAGACAGACACAGAGACTGAGACAGAGACAGAGACAGAGACAGAGACAGAGACAGAGACAGAGACAGAGACAGAGACAGAGACAGAGTCAGAGACAGAGACAGTGACTGAAACAGAGACAGGGACAGAGACAGAGACAGAGACAGCGACGGAGACAGAGACGGAGACAGAGACAGAGTCAGAGACAGATACAGTGACAGAAACAGAGACAGAGACAGAGACAGAGACGGAGACAGAGACTGGGAGAGGGACAAAGACAGAGACAGAGACGGAGACAGAGACAGAGGCAGAGACAGAGACAGAGACAGAGACAGAGACTGAGACAGGGACAGAGACAGAGACAGAGACAGTGACTGAAACAGAGACAGGGACAGAGACAGAGACAGAGACAGCGACGGAGACAGAGACGGAGACAGAGACAGAGTCAGAGACAGAGACAGTGACAGAAACAGAGACAGAGACAGAGACAGAGACGGAGACAGAGACTGGGAGAGGGACAAAGACAGAGACAGAGACGGAGACAGAGACAGAGTCAGAGACAGAGACAGAGACAGAGACAGAGACAGAGACAGAGACAGAGACAGAGACAGAGACGGAGACAGAGACAGGGACAGGGACAGAGACAGAGACAGAGACGGAGATAGAGACGGAGACGGAGACGGAGACGGAGACGGAGACGGAGACGGAGACGGAGACGGAGACAGAGACAGGGACGGAGACAGAGACGGAGACGGAGACGAAGACGGAGACAGAGATGGAGACCGAGACAGAGGCAGAGACACAGACGGAGACGGAGACAGAGATGGAGACCGAGACAGAGGCAGAGAGAGAGACAGAGAGAGAGCCAGAGACAGAGACAGTGACAGAGATAGAGACAGAGACAGAGACAGAGACAGAGACAGAGACAGAGACAGAGACAGAGACAGGGACAGAGACAGAGACAGAGACAGAGACAGAGACAGAGACAGAGACAGAGACAAAGACGGAGACAAAGACGGACGCATAGACAGAGACAGAGGCAGAGACAGAGACGGAGACAGACACAGAGACTGAGACAGAGACAGAGAAAGAGGCAGAGACAGAGACACAGACGGAGACGGAGACAGAGATGGAGACCGAGACAGAGGCAGAGAAAGAGACAGTGACAGAGACAGAGACAGAGACAGAGACAGAGACAGAGACAGAGACGGAGACGGAGACGGAGACGGAGACGGAGACGGAGACGGAGACGGAGACGGAGACGGAGACGGAGACGGAGACGGAGACGGAGACGGAGACGGAGACGGAGACGGAGACGGAGACGGAGACAGAGACAGAGACGGAGTCAGGGACAGGGACGTAGACAGAGACAAAGACGGAGACAAAGACGGAGACAAAGACGGAGACAAAGACGGAGACGAAGACGGAGACAGAGACAGAGACATAGATAGAGACAGAGACAGCGGCAGAGAAAGAGACAGACACAGAGACAGAGACCCAGACGGAGACAGAAAGAGAGACAGAGACAGAGACAGAGACAGGGACACAGACACAGACAGAGACAGAGACAGAGACAGAGACAGAGACGGAGACGGAGACAGAGACGGAGAGAGAGACAGAGGCAGAGAGAGAGGCAGAGACAGAGTCAGAGACAGAGACAGTGACAGAAACAGAAACGGAGACAGAGACGGAGACGGAGACGAAGACGGAGACGGAGACGGAGACGGAGACGGAGACAAAGACAGAGACAGACACAGAGACAGAGACAGAGACAGAGACAGAGACAGAGACAGAGACGGAGACAGAGACAGAGACAGAGACAGAGACAGAGACAGAGACAGAGACGGAGACGGAGACAGAGACGGAGAGAGAGACAGAGGCAGAGAGAGAGGCAGAGACAGAGTCAGAGACAGAGACAGTGACAGAAACAGAAACGGAGACAGAGACGGAGACGGAGACGAAGACGGAGACGGAGTCAGGGACAGGGACGTAGACAGAGACAAAGACGGAGACAAAGACGGAGACAAAGACGGAGACGAAGACGGAGACAGAGACAGAGACAAAGATAGAGACAGAGACAGCGGCAGAGAAAGAGACAGACACAGGGACAGAGACCCAGACGGAGACAGAAAGAGAGACAGAGACAGAGACAGAGACAGGGACACAGACACAGACAGAGACAGAGACAGAGACAGGGACAGAGACGGAGACGGAGACAGAGACGGAGAGAGAGACAGAGGCAGAGAGAGAGGCAGAGACAGAGTCAGAGACAGAGACAGTGACAGAAACAGAAACGGAGACAGAGACGGAGACGGAGACGAAGACGGAGACGGAGACAGAGACAGAGACAGACACAGAGACAGAGACAGAGACAGAGACAGAGACAGAGACAGAGACAGAGACAGAGACGGAGACAGAGACAGGGACAGGGACAGAGACAGAGACAGAGACGGAGATAGAGACGGAGACGGAGACGGAGACGGAGACGGAGACAGAGACAGAGACAGAGACAGACACAGAGACAGAGACAGAGACAGAGACAGAGACAGAGACAGAGACAGAGACAGAGACAGAGACAGAGACAGAGACAGAGACAGAGACAGAGACGGAGACAGAGACAGGGACAGGGACAGAGACAGAGACAGAGACGGAGATAGAGACGGAGACGGAGACGGAGACGGAGACGGAGACGGAGACGGAGACGGAGACGGAGACAGAGACAGGGACGGAGACAGAGACGGAGACGGAGACGAAGACGGAGACAGAGATGGAGACCGAGACAGAGGCAGAGACACAGACGGAGACGGAGACAGAGATGGAGACCGAGACAGAGGCAGAGAGAGAGACAGAGAGAGAGCCAGAGACAGAGACAGTGACAGAGATAGAGACAGAGACAGAGACAGAGAGAGAGACAGAGACAGAGACAGAGACAGAGAAAGAGACAGAGACAGAGACAGAGACAGAGACAAAGACGGAGACAAAGACGGACACATAGACAGAGACAGAGGCAGAGACAGAGACGGAGACAGACACAGACACTGAGACAGAGACAGAGAAAGAGGCAGAGACAGAGACACAGACGGAGACGGAGACAGAGATGGAGACCGAGACAGAGGCAGAGAAAGAGACAGTGACAGAGACAGAGACAGAGACAGAGACAGAGACAGAGACAGAGACAGAGACAGAGACAGAGACAGAGACAGAGACAGAGACAGAGACAGAGACAGAGACAGAGACAGAGACATAGACAGAGACAGGGACAGGGACACAGACAGAGACAGAGACAGAGGCAGAGACAGAGACCGAGACCGAGACGGAGACGGAGACAGAGACGGAGACAGAGACAGAGGCAGAGACAGAGACAGGGACAGAGTCAGAGACAGAGACAGTGACTGAAACAGAGACAGGGACAGAGACAGAGACAGAGACAGCGACGGAGACAGAGACGGAGACAGAGACAGAGTCAGAGACAGAGACAGTGACAGAAACAGAGACAGAGACAGAGACAGAGACGGAGACAGAGACTGGGAGAGGGACAAAGACAGAGACAGAGACGGAGACAGAGACAGAGACAGAGACAGAGACAGAGACAGAGACTGAGACAGAGACAGAGACAGAGACAGAGAAAGAGAAAGAGGCAGAGACAGAGACACAGACGGAGACGGAGACAGAGGTGGAGACCGAGACAGAGGCAGAGAGAGAGACAGAGACAGAGCCAGAGACAGAGACAGTGACAGAGACAGAGACGGAGACCGAGACAGAGACAAAGGTAGAGACAGAGACAGAGACAGGGACAGAGAAAGAGACAGAGACAGAAACAGAGACAAAGACGGAGACAAAGGTGGAGACAAAGACGGAGACAGAGACAGCGACAAAGACAGTGACAGAGACACAGACAGAGGCAGAGACAGAGACGGAGACAGACACAGAGACTGAGACAGAGACAGAGACAGAGACAGAGACAGAGACAGAGACAGAGACAGAGACAGAGACAGAGACAGAGTCAGAGACAGAGACAGTGACTGAAACAGAGACAGGGACAGAGACAGAGACAGAGACAGCGACGGAGACAGAGACGGAGACAGAGACAGAGTCAGAGACAGATACAGTGACAGAAACAGAGACAGAGACAGAGACAGAGACGGAGACAGAGACTGGGAGAGGGACAAAGACAGAGACAGAGACGGAGACAGAGACAGAGACAGAGACAGAGACAGAGACTGAGACAGAGACAGAGACAGAGACAGAGACAGTGACTGAAACAGAGACAGGGACAGAGACAGAGACAGAGACAGCGACGGAGACAGAGACGGAGACAGAGACAGAGTCAGAGACAGAGACAGTGACAGAAACAGAGACAGAGACAGAGACAGAGACGGAGACAGAGACTGGGAGAGGGACAAAGACAGAGACAGAGACGGAGACAGAGACAGAGACAGCGACGGAGACAGAGACGGAGACAGAGACAGAGACAGAGACAGAGACAGAGCCAGAGACAGAGACGGAGACGGAGACGGAGACGGAGACGGAGACGGAGACGGAGACGGAGACGGAGACGGAGACGGAGACGGAGACGGAGACGGAGACGGAGACGGAGACAGAGACAGAGACGGAGTCAGGGACAGGGACGTAGACAGAGACAAAGACGGAGACAAAGACGGAGACAAAGACGGAGACGAAGACGGAGACAGAGACAGAGACAAAGATAGAGACAGAGACAGCGGCAGAGAAAGAGACAGACACAGAGACAGAGACCCAGACGGAGACAGAAAGAGAGACAGAGACAGAGACAGAGACAGGGACACAGACACAGACAGAGACAGAGACAGAGACAGAGACAGAGACGGAGACGGAGACAGAGACGGAGAGAGAGACAGAGGCAGAGAGAGAGGCAGAGACAGAGTCAGAGACAGAGACAGTGACAGAAACAGAAACGGAGACAGAGACGGAGACGGAGACGAAGACGGAGACGGAGACAGAGACAGAGACAGACACAGAGACAGAGACAGAGACAGAGACAGAGACAGAGACAGAGACAGAGACAGAGACAGAGACAGAGACAGAGACAGAGACAGAGACAGAGACAGAGACAGAGACAGAGACGGAGACAGAGACAGGGACAGGGACAGAGACAGAGACAGAGACGGAGATAGAGACGGAGACGGAGACGGAGACGGAGACGGAGACGGAGACGGAGACGGAGACGGAGACAGAGACAGGGACGGAGACAGAGACGGAGACGGAGACGAAGACGGAGACAGAGATGGAGACCGAGACAGAGGCAGAGACACAGACGGAGACGGAGACAGAGATGGAGACCGAGACAGAGGCAGAGAGAGAGACAGAGAGAGAGCCAGAGACAGAGACAGTGACAGAGATAGAGACAGAGACAGAGACAGAGACAGAGACAGAGACAGAGACAGAGACAGAGACAGAGACAGAGACAGAGACAGAGACAGAGACAGAGACAGAGACAGAGACAAAGACGGAGACAAAGACGGACACATAGACAGAGACAGAGGCAGAGACAGAGACGGAGACAGACACAGAGACTGAGACAGAGACAGAGAAAGAGGCAGAGACAGAGACACAGACGGAGACGGAGACAGAGATGGAGACCGAGACAGAGGCAGAGAAAGAGACAGTGACAGAGACAGAGACAGAGACAGAGACAGAGACAGAGACGGAGACGGAGACGGAGACGGAGACGGAGACGGAGACGGAGACGGAGACGGAGACGGAGACGGAGACGGAGACGGAGACGGAGACGGAGACGGAGACGGAGACGGAGACGGAGACGGAGACAGAGACAGAGACGGAGTCAGGGACAGGGACGTAGACAGAGACAAAGACGGAGACAAAGACGGAGACAAAGACGGAGACGAAGACGGAGACAGAGACAGAGACATAGATAGAGACAGAGACAGCGGCAGAGAAAGAGACAGACACAGAGACAGAGACCCAGACGGAGACAGAAAGAGAGACAGAGACAGAGACAGAGACAGGGACACAGACACAGACAGAGACAGAGACAGAGACAGAGACAGAGACGGAGACGGAGACAGAGACGGAGAGAGAGACAGAGGCAGAGAGAGAGGCAGAGACAGAGTCAGAGACAGAGACAGTGACAGAAACAGAAACGGAGACAGAGACGGAGACGGAGACGAAGACGGAGACGGAGACGGAGACGGAGACGGAGACAAAGACAGAGACAGACACAGAGACAGAGACAGAGACAGAGACAGAGACAGAGACAGAGACGGAGACAGAGACAGAGACAGAGACAGAGACAGAGACAGAGACAGAGACAGAGACGGAGACGGAGACAGAGACGGAGAGAGAGACAGAGGCAGAGAGAGAGGCAGAGACAGAGTCAGAGACAGAGACAGTGACAGAAACAGAAACGGAGACAGAGACGGAGACGGAGACGAAGACGGAGACGGAGACAGAGACAGAGACAGACACAGAGACAGAGACAGAGACAGAGACAGAGACAGAGACAGAGACAGAGACAGAGACAGAGACAGAGACAGAGACGGAGACAGAGACAGGGACAGGGACAGAGACAGAGACAGAGACGGAGATAGAGACGGAGACGGAGACGGAGACGGAGACGGAGACGGAGACGGAGACGGAGACGGAGACGGAGACAGAGACAGGGACGGAGACAGAGACGGAGACGGAGACGAAGACGGAGACAGAGATGGAGACCGAGACAGAGGCAGAGACACAGACGGAGACGGAGACAGAGATGGAGACCGAGACAGAGGCAGAGAGAGAGACAGAGAGAGAGCCAGAGACAGAGACAGTGACAGAGATAGAGACAGAGACAGAGACAGAGACAGAGACAGAGACAGAGACAGAGACAGAGACAGAGACAGAGACAGAGACAGAGACAGAGACAGAGACAGAGACAAAGACGGAGACAAAGACGGACACATAGACAGAGACAGAGGCAGAGACAGAGACGGAGACAGACACAGAGACTGAGACAGAGACAGAGAAAGAGGCAGAGACAGAGACACAGACGGAGACGGAGACAGAGATGGAGACCGAGACAGAGGCAGAGAAAGAGACAGTGACAGAGACAGAGGCAGAGACAGAGACAGAGACAGAGACGGAGACGGAGACGGAGACGGAGGCGGAGACGGAGACGGAGACGGAGACGGAGACGGAGACAGAGACAGAGACGGAGTCAGGGACAGGGACGTAGACAGAGACAAAGACGGAGACAAAGACGGAGACAAAGACGGAGACGAAGACGGAGACAGAGACAGAGACATAGATAGAGACAGAGACAGCGGCAGAGAAAGAGACAGACACAGAGACAGAGACCCAGACGGAGACAGAAAGAGAGACAGAGACAGAGACAGAGACAGGGACACAGACACAGACAGAGACAGAGACAGAGACAGAGACAGAGACGGAGACGGAGACAGAGACGGAGAGAGAGACAGAGGCAGAGAGAGAGGCAGAGACAGAGTCAGAGACAGAGACAGTGACAGAAACAGAAACGGAGACAGAGACGGAGACGGAGACGAAGACGGAGACGGAGACGGAGACGGAGACGGAGACAGAGACAGAGACAGACACAGAGACAGAGACAGAGACAGAGACAGAGACAGAGACAGAGACAGAGACGGAGACAGAGACAGAGACAGAGACAGAGACAGAGACAGAGACAGAGACGGAGACGGAGACAGAGACGGAGAGAGAGACAGAGGCAGAGAGAGAGGCAGAGACAGAGTCAGAGACAGAGACAGTGACAGAAACAGAAACGGAGACAGAGACGGAGACGGAGACGAAGACGGAGACGGAGGCAGAGACAGAGACAGACACAGAGACAGAGACAGAGACAGAGACAGAGACAGAGACAGAGACAGAGACAGAGACAGAGACAGAGACAGAGACAGAGACGGAGACAGAGACAGGGACAGGGACAGAGACAGAGACAGAGACGGAGATAGAGACGGAGACGGAGACGGAGACGGAGACGGAGACGGAGACGGAGACGGAGACGGAGACGGAGACGGAGACAGAGACAGGGACGGAGACAGAGAGAGAGCCAGAGACAGAGACAGTGACAGAGATAGAGACAGAGACAGAGACAGAGACAGAGACAGAGACAGAGACAGAGACAGAGACAGAGACAGAGACAGAGACAGAGACAGAGACAGAGACAGAGACAGAGACAGAGACAGAGACAAAGACGGAGACAAAGACGGACACATAGACAGAGACAGAGGCAGAGACAGAGACGGAGACAGACACAGAGACTGAGACAGAGACAGAGAAAGAGGCAGAGACAGAGACACAGACGGAGACGGAGACAGAGATGGAGACCGAGACAGAGGCAGAGAAAGAGACAGTGACAGAGACAGAGACAGAGACAGAGACAGAGACAGAGACGGAGACGGAGACGGAGACGGAGACGGAGACGGAGACGGAGACGGAGACGGAGACGGAGACGGAGACGGAGACGGAGACAGAGACAGAGACGGAGTCAGGGACAGGGACGTAGACAGAGACAAAGACGGAGACAAAGACGGAGACAAAGACGGAGACGAAGACGGAGACAGAGACAGAGACATAGATAGAGACAGAGACAGCGGCAGAGAAAGAGACAGACACAGAGACAGAGACCCAGACGGAGACAGAAAGAGAGACAGAGACAGAGACAGAGACAGGGACACAGACACAGACAGAGACAGAGACAGAGACAGAGACAGAGACAGAGACGGAGACGGAGACAGAGACGGAGAGAGAGACAGAGGCAGAGAGAGAGGCAGAGACAGAGTCAGAGACAGAGACAGTGACAGAAACAGAAACGGAGACAGAGACGGAGACGGAGACGAAGACGGAGACGGAGACGGAGACGGAGACGGAGACGGAGACAGAGACAGAGACAGACACAGAGACAGAGACAGAGACAGAGACAGAGACAGAGACAGAGACGGAGACAGAGACAGAGACAGAGACAGAGACAGAGACAGAGACAGAGACAGAGACGGAGACAGAGACAGGGACAGGGACAGAGACAGAGACAGAGACGGAGATAGAGACGGAGACGGTGACGGAGACGGAGACGGAGACGGAGACGGAGACGGAGACGGAGACAGAGACAGGGACGGAGACAGAGACGGAGACGGAGACGAAGACGGAGACAGAGATGGAGACCGAGACAGAGGCAGAGACACAGACGGAGACGGAGACAGAGATGGAGACCGAGACAGAGGCAGAGAGAGAGACAGAGAGAGAGCCAGAGACAGAGACAGTGACAGAGATAGAGACAGAGACAGAGACAGAGACAGAGACAGAGACAGAGACAGAGACAGAGACAGAGACAGAGACAGAGACAGAGACAGAGACAGAGACAGAGACAGAGACAGAGACAAAGACGGAGACAAAGACGGACACATAGACAGAGAAAGAGGCAGAGACAGAGACGGAGACAGACACAGAGACTGAGAGACAGAGACAGAGAAAGAGGCAGAGACAGAGACACAGACGGAGACGGAGACAGAGATGGAGACCGAGACAGAGGCAGAGAAAGAGACAGTGACAGAGACAGAGACAGAGACAGAGACAGAGACAGAGACAGAGACGGAGACGGAGACGGAGACGGAGACGGAGACGGAGACGGAGACGGAGACGGAGACGGAGACGGAGACGGAGACGGAGACAGAGACAGAGACGGAGTCAGGGACAGGGACGTAGACAGAGACAAAGACGGAGACAAAGACGGAGACAAAGACGGAGACGAAGACGGAGACAGAGACAGAGACATAGATAGAGACAGAGACAGCGGCAGAGAAAGAGACAGACACAGAGACAGAGACCCAGACGGAGACAGAAAGAGAGACAGAGACAGAGACAGAGACAGGGACACAGACACAGACAGAGACAGAGACAGAGACAGAGACAGAGACGGAGACGGAGACAGAGACGGAGAGAGAGACAGAGGCAGAGAGAGAGGCAGAGACAGAGTCAGAGTCAGAGACAGTGACAGAAACAGAAACGGAGACAGAGACGGAGACGGAGACGAATACGGAGACGGAGACGGAGACGGAGAAGGAGACAGAGACAGAGACAGACACAGAGACAGAGACAGAGACAGGGACAGAGACAGAGACAGAGACGGAGACAGAGACAGAGACAGAGACAGAGACGGAGACAGAGACAGGGACAGGGACAGAGACAGAGACAGAGACGGAGATAGAGACGGAGACGGAGACGGAGACGGAGACGGAGACGGAGACGGAGACGGAGACGGAGACGGAGACAGAGACAGGGACGGAGACAGAGACGGAGACGGAGACGAAGACGGAGACAGAGATGGAGACCGAGACAGAGGCAGAGACACAGACGGAGACGGAGACAGAGATGGAGACCGAGACGGAGGCAGAGAGAGAGACAGAGAGAGAGCCAGAGACAGAGACAGTGACAGAGATAGAGACAGAGACAGAG
This sequence comes from Megachile willughbiella, assembly GCA_945859595.2. Taxonomy (NCBI): domain Eukaryota; kingdom Metazoa; phylum Arthropoda; class Insecta; order Hymenoptera; family Megachilidae; genus Megachile; species Megachile willughbiella. Next base: position 14,659,537 of record OX243803.1, on the reverse strand, counting down.
ACAGAGAGAGAGACAGAGACAGAGACAGAGACAGAGACAGAGAAAGAGACAGAGACAGAGACAGAGACAGAGACAAAGACGGAGACAAAGACGGACACATAGACAGAGACAGAGGCAGAGACAGAGACGGAGACAGACACAGAGACTGAGACAGAGACAGAGAAAGAGGCAGAGACAGAGACACAGACGGAGACGGAGACAGAGATGGAGACCGAGACAGAGGCAGAGAAAGAGACAGTGACAGAGACAGAGACAGAGACAGAGACAGAGACAGAGACAGAGACAGAGACAGAGACAGAGACAGAGACAGAGACAGAGACAGAGACAGAGACAGAGACAGAGACAGAGACAGAGACATAGACAGAGACAGGGACAGGGACACAGACAGAGACAGAGACAGAGACAGAGACAGAGACCGAGACCGAGACGGAGACGGAGACAGAGACGGAGACAGAGACAGAGGCAGAGACAGAGACAGAGACAGAGTCAGAGACAGAGACAGTGACTGAAACAGAGACAGGGACAGAGACAGAGACAGAGACAGCGACGGAAACAGAGACGGAGACAGAGACAGAGTCAGAGACAGAGACAGTGACAGAAACAGAGACAGAGACAGAGACAGAGACGGAGACAGAGACTGGGAGAGGGACAAAGACAGAGACAGAGACGGAGACAGAGACAGAGACCGAGACAGAGACAGAGACAGAGACTGAGACAGAGACAGAGACAGAGACAGAGAAAGAGAAAGAGGCAGAGACAGAGACACAGACGGAGACGGAGACAGAGGTGGAGACCGAGACAGAGGCAGAGAGAGAGACAGAGACAGAGCCAGAGACAGAGACAGTGACAGAGACAGAGACGGAGACCGAGACAGAGACAAAGGTAGAGACAGAGACAGAGACAGGGACAGAGAAAGAGACAGAGACAGAAACAGAGGCAAAGACGGAGACAAAGATGGAGACAAAGACGGAGACAGAGACAGCGACAAAGACAGTGACAGAGACACAGACAGAGGCAGAGACAGAGACGGAGACAGACACAGAGACTGAGACAGAGACAGAGACAGAGACAGAGACAGAGACAGAGACAGAGACGGAGACGGAGACGGAGACCGAGACGGAGAGCCAGACAGAACCAGAGACGGTGACGGAGAAGGTGACGGAGACGGAGACGGAGACGTAGACGGAGACGGAGACAGAAACAGAGACAGACACAGAGACAGAGACAGAGACAGAGACAGAGACAGAGACAGAGACAGAGACGGAGACGGAGACGGAGACCGAGACAGTGACAGAAACAGAGACAGAGACGGAGACAGAGACAGAGACTGAGACAGAGACAGAGACAGAGACAGAGAAAGAGAAAGAGGCAGAGACAGAGACACAGACGGAGACGGAGACGTAGACGGAGACGGAGACAGAGACAGAGACAGACACAGAGACAGAGCCAGAGACAGAGACAGTGACAGAGACAGAGACAGAGACAGAGACAGACACAGAGACAGAGACAGAGACAGGGACAGAGACAGAGACAGAGACAGAGACTGGGAGAGAGACAAAGACAGAGACAGAGACGGAGACCGAGACAGAGACAGAGACGGAGACAAAGATAGAGACAGAGACAGAGACAGAGACAGAGACAGAGAAAGAGACAGAGACAGAGACAGAGACGGAGACCGAGAGAGAGACGGAGACGGAGACAAAGACGGAGACAGAGACTTAGACAGAGACAGAGACAGACACGGGGACAGAGACAGGGACAGGGTACAGAGACAGAGACAGAGACAGGGACAGGGACACAGACAGAGACAGAGACAGGGACAGAGACCGAGACGGAGACAGAGACGGAGACAGAAACGGAGACAGAGACAGAGGCAGAGACAGAGACAGAGGCAGAGTCAGAGACAGAGACAGTGACAGAAAGAGAGACAGAGACAGGGACAGAGACAGAGACAGAGACGGGGAACGAGACAGAGACGGGGACAGAGACAAGGACGGAGACATAGACGGAGACAAAGACGGAGACAGAGACAGAGAC
>OX243803.1:14647500-14652500 GCA_945859595.2 Megachile willughbiella | reverse complement strand
AGACAGAGACAGAGACAGAGACAGAGACAGAGACGGAGACGGAGACGGAGACCGAGACAGTGACAGAAACAGAGACAGAGACGGAGACAGAGACAGAGACTGAGACAGAGACAGAGACAGATACAGAGACAGAGACAGAGACAGAGACAGAGACAGAGAAAGAGGCAGAGACAGAGACACAGACGGAGACGGAGACAGAGATGGAGACCGAGACAGAGGCAGAGAGAGAGACAGAGACAGAGCCAGAGACAGAGACAGTGACAGAAACAGAGGCAGAGACAGGGACAGAGGCAGAGAGAGAGACAGAGACAGAGTCAGAGACAGAGACAGAGACAGAGACAGAGACTGGGAGAGAGACAAAGACAGAGACAGGGACAGAGAAAGAGACAGAGACAGAAACAAAGACAAAGTCGGAGACAAAGATGGAGACAAAGACGGAGACAGAGACAGCGACAGAGACAGTGACAGAGACATAGACAGAGGCAGAGACAGAGACGGAGACAGACACAGAGACTGAGACAGAGACAGAGACAGATACAGAGACAGAGACAGAGACAGAGAAAGAGGCAGAGACAGAGACGGAGACGGAGACGGAGACGGAGACGGAGACGGAGACGGAGACGGAGACAGGGAGAGAGACAAAGACAGAGACAGTGACGGAGGCCGAGACAGAGACAGAGACAGAGACAAGGACGGAGACGGAGACGGAGACGGAGACGGAGACAGGGATGGAGACAAAGACAGAGACAGTGACGGAGGCCGAGACAGAGACGGAGACAGAGACAAGGACGGAGACAGAGACAGAGACAGGGACAGGGACACAGATAGAGACAGAGACAGAGACAGAGACGGAGACGGAGATGGAGACAGAGACGGAGACAGAGACAGAGGCGGAGACAGAGACAGAGACAGAGTCAGAGACAGAGACAGTGACAGAAACAGAGACAGGGACAGAGACAGAGACAGAGACGGAGACAGAGACGGAGACAGAGACAGAGACGGAGGCAGAGACGGAGACAGAGACGGAGACGGAGACGGAGACGGATACGGAGACGGAGACGGGGACGGAGACAGAGACAGAGACAGAGACGGAGACAGAGACAGAGACAGAGAAAGAGACAGAGACAGAGACACAGACAGAGACAGAGACAGAGACAGATACAGAAACAGAGACAGAGACAGAGACAGAGACAGAGACAGAGACAGAGACAGAGACGGAGACAGAGACGGAGACAGAGACAGAGACAGAGGCAGAGACGGAGACAGAGACGGAGACGGAGACGGAGACGGATACGGAGACGGAGACGGGGACGGAGACAGAGACAGAGACAGAGACGGAGACAGAGACAGGGACAGAGAAAGAGACAGAGACAGAGACAGATACAGAAACAGAGACAGAGACAGAGACAGAGACAGAGACAGAGACAGAGACAGAGACAGGGACAGGGACAGAGACAGAGACAGAGACAGAGACGGAGAGGGAGACGGAGACGGAGACGGAGGCCGAGACGGAGAGTCAGACAGAGACAGAGACGGTGACGGAGAAGGTGACGGAGACGGAGACGGAGACGTAGACGGAGAAGGAGACAGAGACAGAGACAGACACAGAGACCGAGACAGAGACAGAAACAGAGACAGAGACAGAGACAGATACAGAAACAGAGACAGAGACAGAGACAGAGACAGAGACAGAGACAGAGACAGAGACAGAGACAGAGACAGGGACAGGGACAGAGACAGAGACAGAGACAGAGACAGAGACGGAGAGGGAGACGGAGACGGAGACATAGACAGAGACTGAGACAGAGACAGAGACAGAGACAGAGACAGAGAAAGAGAAAGAGGCAGAGACAGAGACGGAGACGGAGACCGAGAGGGAGACGGAGACGGAGAGAAAGACGGAGACAAAGTCGGAGACCAAGACGGAGACAGAGACTTAGACAGAGACAGAGACAGACACGGGGACAGAGACAGGGACAGGGACAGAGACAGAGACAGAGACAGGGACAGGGACACACACAGAGACAGAGACCGAGACGGAGACAGAGACGGAGACAGAGACAGAGGCAGAGACAGAGACAGAGGCAGAGTCAGAGACAGAGACAGTGACAGAAAGAGAGACAGAGACAGTGACAGGGACAGAGACAGAGACAGAGACGGGGAACGAGACAGAGACGGAGACAGAGATAAAGACGGAGACAAAGACGGAGACAAAGACGGAGACAGAGACAGAGACAAAGATAGAGACAGAGACAGAGACAGGGACAGAGAAAGAGACAGAGACACAGACGGAAACGGAGACAGAGATGGAGACCGAGACAGAGACAGAGAGAGAGACAGAGACAGAGACAGAGCCAGAGACAGAGACAGAGACAGAGACGGTGACGGAGACGGAGGCGGAGACGGAGACGGAGACGGAGACGGGGACGGAGACGAAGACGGAGACGGAGACGGAGACGGAGACGGAGACGGAGATGGAGACGGAGACGGAGACAGAGACAGAGACGGAGTCAGGGACAGGGACGTAGACAGAGACAAAGACGGAGACAAAGACGGAGACAAAGACGGAGACGAAGACGGAGACAGAGACAGAGACAAAGATAGAGACAGAGACAGCGGCAGAGAAAGAGACAGACACAGAGACAGAGACCCAGACGGAGACAGAAAGAGAGACAGAGACAGAGACAGAGACAGGGACACAGACACAGACAGAGACAGAGACAGAGACAGAGACAGAGACGGAGACGGAGACAGAGACGGAGAGAGAGACAGAGGCAGAGAGAGAGGCAGAGACAGAGTCAGAGACAGAGACAGTGACAGAAACAGAAACGGAGACAGAGACGGAGACGGAGACGAAGACGGAGACGGAGACGGAGACGGAGACGGAGACGGAGACAGAGACAGAGACAGACACAGAGACAGAGGCAGAGACAGAGACAGAGACAGAGACAGAGACACAGATAGAGACAGAGACAGAGACAGAGACAGAGACAGAGACAGAGACAGAGACAGAGACAGAGACAGAGACAGAGACAGGGACAGAGACAGAGACAGAGACGGGGAACGAGACAGAGACGGGGACAGAGACAAGGACGGAGACATAGACGGAGACAAAGACGGAGACAGAGACAGAGACAAAGACAGTGACAGAGACATAGACAGAGGCAGAGACAGAGACGGAGACAGACACAGAGACTGAGACAGAGACAGAGACAGATACAGAGACAGAGACAGAGACAGAGACAGAGACAGAGAAAGAGGCAGAGACAGAGACACAGACGGAGACGGAGACAGAGATGGAGACCGAGACAGAGGCAGAGAGAGAGACAGAGACAGAGCCAGAGACAGAGACAGTGACAGAAACAGGGGCAGAGACAGGGACAGAGGCAGAGAGAGAGACAGAGACAGAGTCAGAGACAGAGACAGAGACAGAGACAGAGACTGGGAGAGAGACAAAGACAGAGACAGGGACAGAGAAAGAGACAGAGACAGAAACAAAGACAAAGTCGGAGACAAAGATGGAGACAAAGACGGAGACAGAGACAGCGACAGAGACAGTGACAGAGACATAGACAGAGGCAGAGACAGAGACGGAGACAGACACAGAGACTGAGACAGAGACAGAGACAGATACAGAGACAGAGACAGAGACAGAGAAAGAGGCAGAGACAGAGACGGAGACGGAGACGGAGACGGAGACGGAGACGGAGACGGAGACGGAGACGGAGACAGGGAGAGAGACAAAGACAGAGACAGTGACGGAGGCCGAGACAGAGACAGAGACAGAGACAAGGACGGAGACGGAGACGGAGACGGAGACGGAGACAGGGATGGAGACAAAGACAGAGACGGAGACGGAGATGGAGACAGAGACGGAGACAGAGACAGAGGCGGAGACAGAGACAGAGACAGAGTCAGAGACAGAGACAGTGACAGAAACAGAGACAGGGACAGAGACAGAGACAGAGACGGAGACAGAGACGGAGACAGAGACAGAGACGGAGGCAGAGACGGAGACAGAGACGGAGACGGAGACGGAGACGGATACGGAGACGGAGACGGGGACGGAGACAGAGACAGAGACAGAGACGGAGACAGAGACAGAGACAGAGAAAGAGACAGAGACAGAGACACAGACAGAGACAGAGACAGAGACAGATACAGAAACAGAGACAGAGACAGAGACAGAGACAGAGACAGAGACAGAGACAGAGACGGAGACAGAGACGGAGACAGAGACAGAGACAGAGGCAGAGACGGAGACAGAGACGGAGACGGAGACGGAGACGGAGACGTAGACGGAGAAGGAGACAGAGACAGAGACAGACACAGAGACAGAGACAGAGACAGAAACAGAGACAGAGACAGAGACAGATACAGAAACAGAGACAGAGACAGAGACAGAGACAGAGACAGAGACAGAGACAGAGACAGAGACAGAGACAGGGACAGGGACAGAGACAGAGACAGAGACAGAGACAGAGACGGAGAGGGAGACGGAGACGGAGACGGAGACAGAGACGGAGACGGAGACCGAGACAGAGAGAGAGACAGAGACGGTGACGGAGACGGAGACGGAAACAGAGACAGAGACGGAGACATAGACAGAGACTGAGACAGAGACAGAGACAGAGACAGAGACAGAGAAAGAGAAAGAGGCAGAGACAGAGACGGAGACGGAGACCGAGAGGGAGACGGAGACGGAGAGAAAGACGGAGACAAAGTCGGAGACCAAGACGGAGACAGAGACTTAGACAGAGACAGAGACAGACACGGGGACAGAGACAGGGACAGGGACAGAGACAGAGACAGAGACAGGGACAGGGACACACACAGAGACAGAGACCGAGACGGAGACAGAGACGGAGACAGAGACAGAGGCAGAGACAGAGACAGAGGCAGAGTCAGAGACAGAGACAGTGACAGAAAGAGAGACAGAGACAGTGACAGGGACAGAGACAGAGACAGAGACGGGGAACGAGACAGAGACGGAGACAGAG
>OX243803.1:14640000-14642500 GCA_945859595.2 Megachile willughbiella | reverse complement strand
CAGTGACAGAGACATAGACAGAGGCAGAGACAGAGACGGAGACAGACACAGAGACTGAGACAGAGACAGAGACAGATACAGAGACAGAGACAGAGACAGAGAAAGAGGCAGAGACAGAGACGGAGACGGAGACGGAGACGGAGACGGAGACGGAGACGGAGACGGAGACGGAGACAGGGAGAGAGACAAAGACAGAGACAGTGACGGAGGCCGAGACAGAGACAGAGACAGAGACAAGGACGGAGACGGAGACGGAGACGGAGACGGAGACAGGGATGGAGACAAAGACAGAGACGGAGACGGAGATGGAGACAGAGACGGAGACAGAGACAGAGGCGGAGACAGAGACAGAGACAGAGTCAGAGACAGAGACAGTGACAGAAACAGAGACAGGGACAGAGACAGAGACAGAGACGGAGACAGAGACGGAGACAGAGACAGAGACGGAGGCAGAGACGGAGACAGAGACGGAGACGGAGACGGAGACGGATACGGAGACGGAGACGGGGACGGAGACAGAGACAGAGACAGAGACGGAGACAGAGACAGAGACAGAGAAAGAGACAGAGACAGAGACACAGACAGAGACAGAGACAGAGACAGATACAGAAACAGAGACAGAGACAGAGACAGAGACAGAGACAGAGACAGAGACAGAGACGGAGACGGAGACGGAGACAGAGACAGAGACAGAGGCAGAGACGGAGACAGAGACGGAGACGGAGACGGAGACGGATACGGAGACGGAGACGGGGACGGAGACAGAGACAGAGACAGAGACGGAGACAGAGACAGGGACAGAGAAAGAGACAGAGACAGAGACAGATACAGAAACAGAGACAGAGACAGTGACAGAGACAGAGACAGAGACAGAGACAGAGACAGGGACAGGGACAGAGACAGAGACAGAGACAGAGACGGAGAGGGAGACGGAGACGGAGACGGAGTCGGAGACGGAGACGGAGACGGAGACCGAGACGGAGAGTCAGACAGAGACAGAGACGGTGACGGAGAAGGTGACGGAGACGGAGACGGAGACGTAGACGGAGAAGGAGACAGAGACAGAGACAGACACAGAGACAGAGACAGAGACAGAAACAGAGACAGAGACAGAGACAGATACAGAAACAGAGACAGAGACAGAGACAGAGACAGAGACAGAGACAGAGACAGAGACAGAGACAGAGACAGGGACAGGGACAGAGACAGAGACAGAGACAGAGACAGAGACGGAGAGGGAGACGGAGACGGAGACGGAGACAGAGACGGAGACGGAGACCGAGACAGAGAGAGAGACAGAGACGGTGACGGAGACGGAGACGGAAACAGAGACAGAGACGGAGACATAGACAGAGACTGAGACAGAGACAGAGACAGAGACAGAGACAGAGAAAGAGAAAGAGGCAGAGACAGAGACGGAGACGGAGACCGAGAGGGAGACGGAGACGGAGAGAAAGACGGAGACAAAGTCGGAGACCAAGACGGAGACAGAGACTTAGACAGAGACAGAGACAGACACGGGGACAGAGACAGGGACAGGGACAGAGACAGAGACAGAGACAGGGACAGGGACACACACAGAGACAGAGACCGAGACGGAGACAGAGACGGAGACAGAGACAGAGGCAGAGACAGAGACAGAGGCAGAGTCAGAGACAGAGACAGTGACAGAAAGAGAGACAGAGACAGTGACAGGGACAGAGACAGAGACAGAGACGGGGAACGAGACAGAGACGGAGACAGAGATAAAGACGGAGACAAAGACGGAGACAAAGACGGAGACAGAGACAGAGACAAAGATAGAGACAGAGACAGAGACAGGGACAGAGAAAGAGACAGAGACACAGACGGAAACGGAGACAGAGATGGAGACCGAGACAGAGACAGAGAGAGAGACAGAGACAGAGACAGAGCCAGAGACAGAGACAGAGACAGAGACGGTGACGGAGACGGAGGCGGAGACGGAGACGGAGACGGAGACGGGGACGGAGACGAAGACGGAGACGGAGACGGAGACGGAGACGGAGACGGAGATGGAGACGGAGACGGAGACAGAGACAGAGACGGAGTCAGGGACAGGGACGTAGACAGAGACAAAGACGGAGACAAAGACGGAGACAAAGACGGAGACGAAGACGGAGACAGAGACAGAGACAAAGATAGAGACAGAGACAGCGGCAGAGAAAGAGACAGACACAGAGACAGAGACCCAGACGGAGACAGAAAGAGAGACAGAGACAGAGACAGAGACAGGGACACAGACACAGACAGAGACAGAGACAGAGACAGAGACAGAGACGGAGACGGAGACAGAGACGGAGAGAGAGACAGAGGCAGAGAGAGAGGCAGAGACAGAGTCAGAGACAGAGACAGTGACAGAAACAGAAACGGAGACAGAGACGGAGACGGAGACGAAGACGGAGACGGAGACAGAGATGGAGACCGAGACAGAGGCAGAGAAAGAGACAGTGACAGAGACAGAGACAGAGACAGAGACAGA
>OX243803.1:14620000-14635000 GCA_945859595.2 Megachile willughbiella | reverse complement strand
ACAGAGACAGAGGCAGAGACAGAGACAGAGGCAGAGTCAGAGACAGAGACAGAGACAGAGACAGAGACAGAGACAGAGACAGAGACAGAGACAGAGACAGAGACAGAAACAGAGACATAGACAGAGACAGGGACAGGGACACAGACAGAGACAGAGACAGAGACAGAGACAGAGACCGAGACCGAGACGGAGACGGAGACAGAGACGGAGACAGGGACAGAGGCAGAGACAGAGACAGAGACAGAGTCAGAGACAGAGACAGTGACTGAAACAGAGACAGGGACAGAGACAGAGACAGAGACAGCGACGGAGACAGAGACGGAGACAGACACAGAGACAGAGGCAGAGACAGAGACAGAGACAGAGACAGAGACAGAGACAGAGACAGAGACAGAGACAGAGACAGAGACAGAGACAGAGACGGAGACAGAGACAGGGACAGGGACAGAGACAGAGACAGAGACGGAGATAGAGACGGAGACGGAGACGGAGACGGTGACGGAGACGAAGACGGAGACAGAGACGGAGACGGAGACGGAGACCGAGACAGAGAGAGAGACAGAGACGGTGACGGAGACGGAGACGGAAACAGAGACAGAGACGGAGACATAGACAGAGACTGAGACAGAGACAGATACAGAGACAGAGACAGAGAAAGAGAAAGAGGCAGAGACAGAGACGGAGACGGAGACCGAGAGGGAGACGGAGACGGAGAGAAAGACGGAGACAAAGTCGGAGACCAAGACGGAGACAGAGACTTAGACAGAGACAGAGACAGACACGGGGACAGAGACAGGGACTGGGACAGAGACAGAGACAGAGACAGGGACAGAGACAGAGGCAGAGAGAGAGAGACAGAGACAGAGTCAGAGACAGAGACAGAGACAGAGACAGAGACAGAGACAGTGACAGAGACAGAGACGGAGACAGATACAGAGGCAGAGACAGAGACAGAGACAGAGGCAGAGTCAGAGACAGAGACAGTGACAGAAAGAGAGACAGAGACAGTGACAGGGACAGAGACAGAGACAGAGACGGGGAACGAGACAGAGACGGAGACAGAGACAAAGACGGAGACAAAGACGGAGACAAAGACGGAGACAGAGACAGAGACAAAGATAGAGACAGAGACAGAGACAGGGACAGAGAAAGAGACAGAGACAGAGACAGAGAAAGAGGCAGAGACAGAGACACAGGCGGAGACGGAGACAGAGATGGAGACCGAGACAGAGACAGAGAGAGAGACAGAGACAGAGACAGAGCCAGAGACAGAGACAGAGGCAGAGACGGTGACGGAGACGGAGACGGAGGCGGAGACGGAGACGGAGACGGAGACGGAGACGGAGACGGAGACGGAGACGGAGACGGAGACGGAGACGGAGACGGAGACGGAGACGGAGACAGAGACAGAGACGGAGTCAGGGACAGGGACGTAGACAGAGACAAAGACGGAGACAAAGACGGAGACAAAGACGGAGACAGAGACAGAGACAAAGATAGAGACAGAGACAGCGGCAGAGAAAGAGACAGACACAGAGACAGAGACCCAGACGGAGACAGAAAGAGAGACAGAGACAGAGACAGAGACAGGGACACAGACACAGACAGAGACAGAGACAGAGACAGAGACAGAGACGGAGACGGAGACAGAGACGGAGAGAGAGACAGAGGCAGAGAGAGAGGCAGAGACAGAGTCAGAGACAGAGACAGTGACAGAAACAGAAACGGAGACAGAGACGGAGACGGAGACGAAGACGGAGACGGAGACGGAGACGGAGACGGAGACAGAGACAGAGACAGACACAGAGACAGAGGCAGAGACAGAGACAGAGACAGAGACAGAGACAGAGACAGAGACAGAGACAGAGACAGAGACAGAGACAGAGACGGAGACAGAGACAGGGACAGGGACAGAGACAGAGACAGAGACGGAGATAGAGACGGAGACGGAGACGGAGACGGTGACGGAGACGGAGACGGAGACGGAGACGGAGACGGAGACGGAGACGGAGACGGAGACGGAGACAGAGACAGGGACGGAGACAGAGACGGAGACGGAGACGAAGACGGAGACAGAGATGGAGACCGAGACAGAGGCAGAGACACAGACGGAGACGGAGACAGAGATGGAGACCGAGACAGAGGCAGAGAGAGAGACAGAGAGAGAGCCAGAGACAGAGACAGTGACAGAGATAGAGACAGAGACAGAGACAGAGACAGAGACAGAGACAGAGACAGAGACAGAGACAGAGACAGAGACAGAGACAGAGACAGAGACAGAGACAGAGACAGAGACAAAGACGGAGACAAAGACGGACACATAGACAGAGACAGAGGCAGAGACAGAGACGGAGACAGACACAGAGACTGAGACAGAGACAGAGAAAGAGGCAGAGACAGAGACACAGACGGAGACGGAGACAGAGATGGAGACCGAGACAGAGGCAGAGAAAGAGACAGTGACAGAGACAGAGACAGAGACAGAGACAGAGACAGAGACAGAGACAGAGACAGAGACAGAGACAGAGACAGAGACAGAGACAGAGACAGAGACAGAGACAGAGACAGAGACAGAGACAGAAACAGAGACATAGACAGAGACAGGGACAGGGACACAGACAGAGACAGAGACAGAGACAGAGACAGAGACAGAGACCGAGACCGAGACGGAGACGGAGACAGAGACGGAGACAGGGACAGAGGCAGAGACAGAGACAGAGACAGAGTCAGAGACAGAGACAGTGACTGAAACAGAGACAGGGACAGAGACAGAGACAGAGACAGCGACGGAGACAGAGACGGAGACAGAGACAGAGACAGAGTCAGAGACAGAGACAGAGACAGAGAACAGAGACAGAGACAGAGACAGAGACAGAAACAGAGACAAAGACGGAGACAAAGATGGAGACAGAGACAGCGACAAAGACAGTGACAGAGACATAGACAGAGGCAGAGACAGAGACAGAGCCATAGACAGAGACAGAATCAGAGACGGAGACAGAGACGGAGACGGAGACAGAGACGGAGAGAGAGTCAGAGGCAGAGAGAGAGACAGAGACAGAGTCAGAGACAGAGACAGTGACAGAAACAGAAACGGAGACAGAGACGGAGACGGAGACGGAGACGGAGACGGAGACGGAGACGGAGACGTAGACGGAGACGGAGACGGAGACGGAGACAGAGACAGAGACGGAGTCAGGGACAGGGACGTAGACAGAGACAAAGACGGAGACAAAGACGGAGACAAAGACGGAGACAAAGACGGAGACAAAGACGGAGACGAAGACGGAGACAGAGACAGAGACAGAGACAGAGACAGAGACCGAGACGGAGACGGAGACAGTAACGGAGAAAGAGACAGAGGCAGAGACAGAGACAGAGACAGAGACAGTGACTGAAACAGAGACAGGGACAGAGACAGAGACAGAGACAGCGACGGAGACAGAGACAGAGACAGAGACAGAGACAGAGACAGAGACAAAGACGGAGACAAAGACGGACACATAGACAGAGACAGAGGCAGAGACAGAGACGGAGACAGACACAGAGACTGAGACAGAGACAGAGAAAGAGGCAGAGACAGAGACACAGACGGAGACGGAGACAGAGATGGAGACCGAGACAGAGGCAGAGAAAGAGACAGTGACAGAGACAGAGACAGAGACAGAGACAGAGACAGAGACAGAGACAGAGACAGAGACAGAGACAGAGACAGAGACAGAGACAGAGACAGAGACATAGACAGAGACAGAGACAGAGACAGAGACAGAGACGGAGACAGAGACAGGGACAGGGACAGAGACAGAGACAGAGACGGAGATAGAGACGGAGACGGAGACGGAGACGGAGACCGAGAGGGAGATGGAGACGGAGAGAAAGACGGAGACAAAGTCGGAGACCAAGACGGAGACAGAGACAGAGACAAAGATAGAGACAGAGACAGCGGCAGAGAAAGAGACAGACACAGAGACAGAGACCCAGACGGAGACAGAAAGAGAGACAGAGACAGAGACAGAGACAGGGACACAGACACAGACAGAGACAGAGACAGAGACAGAGACAGAGACAGAGACGGAGACGGAGACAGAGACGGAGAGAGAGACAGAGGCAGAGAGAGAGGCAGAGACAGAGTCAGAGACAGAGACAGTGACAGAAACAGAAACGGAGACAGAGACGGAGACGGAGACGAAGACGGAGACGGAGACGGAGACGGAGACGGAGACAGAGACAGAGACAGACACAGAGACAGAGGCAGAGACAGAGACAGAGACAGAGACAGAGACAGAGACAGAGACAGAGACAGAGACAGAGACGGAGACAGAGACAGGGACAGGGACAGAGACAGAGACAGAGACGGAGATAGAGACGGAGACGGAGACGGAGACGGAGACGGAGACGGAGACGGAGACGGAGACGGAGACGGAGACGGAGACGGAGACGGAGACAGAGACAGGGACGGAGACAGAGACGGAGACGGAGACGAAGACGGAGACAGAGATGGAGACCGAGACAGAGGCAGAGACACAGACGGAGACGGAGACAGAGATGGAGACCGAGACAGAGGCAGAGAGAGAGACAGAGAGAGAGCCAGAGACAGAGACAGTGACAGAGATAGAGACAGACACAGAGACAGAGACAGAGACAGAGACAGAGACAGAGACAGAGACAGAGACAAAGACGGAGACAAAGACGGACACATAGACAGAGACAGAGACAGAGACAGAGACAGAGACAGAGACAGAGACAGAGACAGAGACAGAGACATAGACAGAGACAGGGACAGGGACACAGACAGAGACAGAGACAGAGACAGAGACAGAGACAGAGACAGAGACCGAGACCGAGACGGAGACGGAGACAGAGACGGAGACAGAGACAGAGGCAGAGACAGAGACAGAGACAGAGTCAGAGACAGAGACAGTGACTGAAACAGAGACAGGGACAGAGACAGAGACAGAGACAGCGACGGAGACAGAGACGGAGACAGCGACAGAGTCAGAGACAGAGACAGTGACAGAAACAGAGACAGAGACAGAGACAGAGACGGAGACAGAGACTGGGAGAGGGACAAAGACAGAGACAGAGACGGAGACGGAGACGAAGACCGAGACAGAGACAGAGACAGAGACAGGGACAGAGACAGGGACAGAGACATAGACAGAGGCAGAGACAGAGACGGAGACAGACACAGAGACTGAGACAGAGACAGAGACAGAGACAGAGACAGAGACAGAGACAGACCACAGAGAAAGAGGCAGAGACAGAGACACAGACGGAGACGGCGACAGAAATGGAGACCGAGACAGAGGCAGGGAGAGAGACAGAGACAGAGCCAGAGACAGTGACAGAGACAGAGACAGAGACAGAGGCAGAGAGAGAGACAGAGACAGAGTCAGAGACAGAGACAGAGGCAGAGACGGAGACAGGGAGAGGGAAAAAGACAGAGACAGAGACGGAGACCGAGACAGAGACGGAGACAGAGACAAAGACGGAGACAAAGACGGAGACAAAGACGGAGACAAAAACGGAGACAGAGACAGAGACAAAGATAGAGACAGAGACAGAGACAGAAACAGAGACAGAGAAAGAGACAGAGACAGAGACAGAGGCAGAGAGGGAGACAGAGACAGAGACAGAGACAGAGACAGAGACAGAGACAGAGACAGAGACAGAGACAAAGACAGAGACAGATACAGAGACAGAGACAGGGACAGGGACAGAGACAGAGACAGAGACAGAGACCGAGACAGAGACAGAGTCAGAGACAGAGACCGAGACCGAGACGGAGACGGAGACAGAGACGGAGACAGAGACAGAGGCAGAGACATAGACAGAGACAGAGTCAGAGACAGAGACAGTGACTGAAACAGAGACAGGGACAGAGACAGAGACAGAGACAGAGACGGAGACAGAGACTGGGAGAAGGACAAAGACAGAGACAGAAACGGAGACCGAGACAGAGACGGAGACAGAGACAGAGACAAGGATAGAGACAGAGACAGAGACAGAGACAGAGAAAAGAGACAGAGACAGAAACAGAGACGGAGACCGAGACAGAGGCAGAGACAGAGACAGAGACAGAGGCAGAGACAGAGGCAGTGACAGAGACAGAGACAGAGACAGAGACAGAGACAGAGGCAGAGACAGAGACAGGGACAGGGACACAGACAGAGACAGAGACAGAGACAAAGACGGAGACAAAGACGGACACATAGACAGAGACAGAGGCAGAGACAGAGACGGAGACAGAGACAGAGACAAAGACGGAGACAAAGACGGACACATAGACAGAGACAGAGGCAGAGACAGAGACGGAGACAGACACAGAGACTGAGACAGAGACAGAGACAGAGACAAAGACGGAGACAAAGACGGACACATAGACAGAGACAGAAGCAGAGACAGAGACGGAGACAGACACAGAGACTGAGACAGAGACAGAGACAGAGACACAGACGGAGACGGAGACAGAGATGGAGACCGAGACAGAGGCAGAGAAAGAGACAGTGACAGAGACAGAGACAGAGACAGAGACAGAGACAGAGACAGAGACAGAGACAGAGACAGAGACAGAGACAGAGACAGAGACAGAGACAGAGACAGAGACAGAGACAGAGACAGAGACAGAGACAGAGACAGAGACAGAGACAGAGACAAAGACGGAGACAAAGACGGACACATAGACAGAGACAGAGGCAGAGACAGAGACGGAGACAGACACAGAGACTGAGACAGAGACAGAGAAAGAGGCAGAGACAGAGACACAGACGGAGACGGAGACAGAGATGGAGACCGAGACAGAGGCAGAGAAAGAGACAGTGACAGAGACAGAGACAGAGACAGAGACAGAGACAGAGACAGAGACAGAGACAGAGACAGAGACAGAGACAGATACAGAGACAGAGACAGGGACAGGGACAGAGACAGAGACAGAGACAGAGACCGAGACAGAGACAGAGTCAGAGACAGAGTCAGAGACAGAGACCGTGACAGAAACAAAGACAGAGACAGAGACAGAGACAGAGACGGAGACAGGGACGGAGACGGAGACAGAGACAGAGACACGGACAGAATCAGAGACAGAGATAGAGACAGAGACAGAGACAGGGACAGAGACAGGGACAGAGACCGAGACGGCGACAGAGACGGAGACAGAGACAGAGGCAGAGACAGAGACAGAGGCAGAGTCAGAGACAGAGACAGTGACAGAAAGAGAGACAGAGACAGAGACAGGGACAGAGACAGAGACAGAGACTGGGAGAGGGACAAAGACAGAGACAGAGACGGGGAACGAGACAGAGACGGAGACAGAGACAAAGACGGAGACAAAGACGGAGACAAACACGGAGACAGCGACAGAGACAAAGACAGAGACAGAGACAGATACAGAGACAGAGACAGGGAAAGAGGCAGACACAGATACAGAGACAGAAACAGAGACAAAGACGGGGACAAAGATGGAGACAAAGACGGAGACAGAGACAGCGACAAAGACAGTGACAGAGACATAGACAGAGACGGAGACAGACACAGAGACTGAGACAGAGACAGAGACAGAGACAGAGACAGAGTCAGAGACAGAGTCAGAGACAGAGACCGTGACAGAAACAAAGACAGAGACAGAGACAGAGACAGAGACGGAGACAGGGACGGAGACGGAGACAAAGACAGAGACACGGACAGAATCAGAGACAGAGATAGAGACAGAGACAGAGACAGGGACAGAGACAGGGACAGAGACCGAGACGGCGACAGAGACGGAGACAGAGACAGAGGCAGAGACAGAGACAGAGGCAGAGTCAGAGACAGAGACAGTGACAGAAAGAGAGACAGAGACAGAGACAGGGACAGAGACAGAGACAGAGACTGGGAGAGGGACAAAGACAGAGACAGAGACGGGGAACGAGACAGAGACGGAGACAGAGACAAAGACGGAGACAAAGACGGAGACAAACACGGAGACAGCGACAGAGACAAAGACAGAGACAGAGACAGATACAGAGACAGAGACAGGGAAAGAGGCAGACACAGATACAGAGACAGAAACAGAGACAAAGACGGGGACAAAGATGGAGACAAAGACGGAGACAGAGACAGCGACAAAGACAGTGACAGAGACATAGACAGAGACGGAGACAGACACAGAGACTGAGACAGAGACAGAGACAGAGACAGAGACAGAGACAGAGACAGAGACAGAGAAAGAGGCAGAGACAGAGACACAGACGGAGACGGAGACAGAGATGGAGACCGAGACAGAGGCAGAGAGAGAGACAGAGACAGAGCCAGAGACAGAGACAGTGACAGAGACAGAGACAGAGACAGAGACAGAGACAGAGACAGCGACGGAGACAGAGACGGAGACAGAGACAGAGTCAGAGACAGAGACAGTGACAGAAACAGAGACAGAGACAGAGACAGAGACGGAGACAGAGACTGGGAGAGGGACAAAGACAGAGACAGAAACGGAGACCGAGACAGAGACGGAGACAGAGACAGAGACAAGGATAGAGACAGAGACAGAGACAGAGACAGAGAAAAGAGACAGAGACAGAAACAGAGACGGAGACCGAGACAGAGGCAGAGACAGAGACAGAGACAGAGGCAGAGACAGAGGCAGTGACAGAGACAGAGACAGAGACAGAGACAGAGACAGAGACAGAGACAGGGACAGGGACACAGACAGAGACAGAGACAGAGACAAAGACGGAGACAAAGACGGACACATAGACAGAGACAGAGGCAGAGACAGAGACGGAGACAGAGACAGAGACAAAGACGGAGACAAAGACGGACACATAGACAGAGACAGAGGCAGAGACAGAGACGGAGACAGACACAGAGACTGAGACAGAGACAGAGACAGAGACAAAGACGGAGACAAAGACGGACACATAGACAGAGACAGAGGCAGAGACAGAGACAGAGAGACAGACGGAGACGGAGACAGAGATGGAGACCGAGACAGAGGCAGAGAAAGAGACAGTGACAGAGACAGAGACAGAGACAGAGACAGAGACAGAGATAGAGACAGAGACAGAGACAGAGACAGAGACAGAGACAGAGACAGAGACAGAGACAGAGACAGAGACAGAGACAGAGACAGAGACAGAGACAGAGACAGAGACAGAGACAGAGACAGAGACAGAGACAAAGACGGAGACAAAGACGGACACATAGACAGAGACAGAGGCAGAGACAGAGACGGAGACAGACACAGAGACTGAGACAGAGACAGAGAAAGAGGCAGAGACAGAGACACAGACGGAGACGGAGACAGAGATGGAGACCGAGACAGAGGCAGAGAAAGAGACAGTGACAGAGACAGAGACAGAGACAGAGACAGAGACAGAGACAGAGACAGAGACAGAGACAGAGACAGAGACAGAGACAGAGACAGAGACAGAGACAGGGACAGGGACACAGACAGAGACAGAGACAGAGACAGAGACAGAGACAGAGACCGAGACCGAGACGGAGACGGAGACAGAGACGGAGACAGAGACAGAGGCAGAGACATAGACAGAGACAGAGTCAGAGACAGAGACAGTGACTGAAACAGAGACAGGGACAGAGACAGAGACAGAGACAGAGACGGAGACAGAGACTGGGAGAAGGACAAAGACAGAGACAGAAACGGAGACCGAGACAGAGACGGAGACAGAGACAGAGACAAGGATAGAGACAGAGACAGAGACAGAGACAGAGAAAAGAGACAGAGACAGAAACAGAGACGGAGACCGAGACAGAGGCAGAGACAGAGACAGAGACAGAGGCAGAGACAGAGGCAGTGACAGAGACAGAGACAGAGACAGAGACAGAGACAGAGGCAGAGACAGAGACAGGGACAGGGACACAGACAGAGACAGAGACAGAGACAAAGACGGAGACAAAGACGGACACATAGACAGAGACAGAGGCAGAGACAGAGACGGAGACAGAGACAGAGACAAAGACGGAGACAAAGACGGACACATAGACAGAGACAGAGGCAGAGACAGAGACGGAGACAGACACAGAGACTGAGACAGAGACAGAGACAGAGACAAAGACGGAGACAAAGACGGACACATAGACAGAGACAGAAGCAGAGACAGAGACGGAGACAGACACAGAGACTGAGACAGAGACAGAGACAGAGACACAGACGGAGACGGAGACAGAGATGGAGACCGAGACAGAGGCAGAGAAAGAGACAGTGACAGAGACAGAGACAGAGACAGAGACAGAGACAGAGACAGAGACAGAGACAGAGACAGAGACAGAGACAGAGACAGAGACAGAGACAGAGACAGAGACAGAGACAGAGACAGAGACAGAGACAGAGACAGAGACAGAGACAGAGACAAAGACGGAGACAAAGACGGACACATAGACAGAGACAGAGGCAGAGACAGAGACGGAGACAGACACAGAGACTGAGACAGAGACAGAGAAAGAGGCAGAGACAGAGACACAGACGGAGACGGAGACAGAGATGGAGACCGAGACAGAGGCAGAGAAAGAGACAGTGACAGAGACAGAGACAGAGACAGAGACAGAGACAGAGACAGAGACAGAGACAGAGACAGAGACAGAGACAGAGACAGAGACAGAGACAGGGACAGGGACACAGACAGAGACAGAGACAGAGACAGAGACAGAGACAGAGACCGAGACCGAGACGGAGACGGAGACAGAGACGGAGACAGAGACAGAGGCAGAGACATAGACAGAGACAGAGTCAGAGACAGAGACAGTGACTGAAACAGAGACAGGGACAGAGACAGAGACAGAGACAGAGACGGAGACAGAGACTGGGAGAAGGACAAAGACAGAGACAGAAACGGAGACCGAGACAGAGACGGAGACAGAGACAGAGACAAGGATAGAGACAGAGACAGAGACAGAGACAGAGAAAAGAGACAGAGACAGAAACAGAGACGGAGACCGAGACAGAGGCAGAGACAGAGACAGAGACAGAGGCAGAGACAGAGGCAGTGACAGAGACAGAGACAGAGACAGAGACAGAGACAGAGGCAGAGACAGAGACAGGGACAGGGACACAGACAGAGACAGAGACAGAGACAAAGACGGAGACAAAGACGGACACATAGACAGAGACAGAGGCAGAGACAGAGACGGAGACAGAGACAGAGACAAAGACGGAGACAAAGACGGACACATAGACAGAGACAGAGGCAGAGACAGAGACGGAGACAGACACAGAGACTGAGACAGAGACAGAGACAGAGACAAAGACGGAGACAAAGACGGACACATAGACAGAGACAGAAGCAGAGACAGAGACGGAGACAGACACAGAGACTGAGACAGAGACAGAGACAGAGACACAGACGGAGACGGAGACAGAGATGGAGACCGAGACAGAGGCAGAGAAAGAGACAGTGACAGAGACAGAGACAGAGACAGAGACAGAGACAGAGACAGAGACAGAGACAGAGACAGAGACAGAGACAGAGACAGAGACAGAGACAGAGACAGAGACAGAGACAGAGACAGAGACAGAGACAGAGACAGAGACAGAGACAGAGACATAGACAGAGACAGAGACAGAGACAGAGACAGAGACAAAGACGGAGACAAAGACGGACACATAGACAGAGACAGAGGCAGAGACAGAGACGGAGACAGACACAGAGACTGAGACAGAGACAGAGAAAGAGGCAGAGACAGAGACACAGACGGAGACGGAGACAGAGATGGAGACCGAGACAGAGGCAGAGAAAGAGACAGTGACAGAGACAGAGACAGAGACAGAGACAGAGACAGAGACAGAGACAGAGACAGAGACAGAGACAGAGACAGAGACAGAGACATAGACAGAGACAGGGACAGGGACACAGACAGAGACAGAGACAGAGACAGAGACAGAGACAGAGACAGAGACCGAGACCGAGACGGAGACGGAGACAGAGACGGAGACAGAGACAGAGGCAGAGACAGAGACAGAGACAGAGTCAGAGACAGAGACAGTGACTGAAACAGAGACAGGGACAGAGACAGAGACAGAGACAGCGACGGAGACAGAGACGGAGACAGAGACAGAGTCAGAGACAGAGACAGTGACAGAAACAGAGACAGAGACAGAGACAGAGACGGAGACAGAGACTGGGAGAGGGACAAAGACAGAGACAGAGACGGAGACGGAGACGAAGACCGAGACAGAGACAGAGACAGAGACAGGGACAGAGACATAGACAGAGGCAGAGACAGAGACGGAGACAGACACAGAGACTGAGACAGAGACAGAGACAGAGACAGAGACAGAGACAGACCACAGAGAAAGAGGCAGAGACAGAGACACAGACAGAGACGGCGACAGAGATGGAGACCGAGACAGAGGCAGAGAAAGAGACAGTGACAGAGACAGAGACAGAGACAGAGACAGAGACAGAGACAGAGACAGAGACAGAGACAGAGACAGAGACAGAGACAGAGACAGAGACAGAGACAGAGACATAGACAGAGACAGAGACAGAGACAGAGACAGAGACAAAGACGGAGACAAAGACGGACACATAGACAGAGACAGAGGCAGAGACAGAGACGGAGACAGACACAGAGACTGAGACAGAGACAGAGAAAGAGGCAGAGACAGAGACACAGACGGAGACGGAGACAGAGATGGAGACCGAGACAGAGGCAGAGAAAGAGACAGTGACAGAGACAGAGACAGAGACAGAGACAGAGACAGAGACAGAGACAGAGACAGAGACAGAGACAGAGACATAGACAGAGACAGGGACAGGGACACAGACAGAGACAGAGACAGAGACAGAGACAGAGACCGAGACCGAGACGGAGACGGAGACAGAGACGGAGACAGAGACAGAGGCAGAGACAGAGACAGAGACAGAGTCAGAGACAGAGACAGTGACTGAAACAGAGACAGGGACAGAGACAGAGACAGAGACAGCGACGGAGACAGAGACGGAGACAGAGACAGAGTCAGAGACAGAGACAGTGACAGAAACAGAGACAGAGACAGAGACAGAGACGGAGACAGAGACTGGGAGAGGGACAAAGACAGAGACAGAAACGGAGATCGAGACAGAGACGGAGACAGAGACAGAGACAAGGATAGAGACAGAGACAGAGACAGAGACAGAGAAAAGAGACAGAGACAGAAACAGAGACGGAGACCGAGACAGAGGCAGAGACAGAGACAGAGACAGAGGCAGAGACAGAGGCAGTGACAGAGACAGAGACAGAGACAGAGACAGAGGCAGAGACAGAGACAGGGACAGGGACACAGACAGAGACAGAGACAGAGACAAAGACGGAGACAAAGACGGACACATAGACAGAGACAGAGGCAGAGACAGAGACGGAGACAGAGACAGAGACAAAGACGGAGACAAAGACGGACACATAGACAGAGACAGAGGCAGAGACAGAGACGGAGACAGACACAGAGACTGAGACAGAGACAGAGACAGAGACAAAGACGGAGACAAAGACGGACACATAGACAGAGACAGAGGCAGAGACAGAGACGGAGACAGACACAGAGACTGAGACAGAGACAGAGACAGAGACAGAGACACAGACGGACACGGAGACAGAGATGGAGACCGAGACAGAGGCAGAGAAAGAGACAGTGACAGAGACAGAGACAGAGACAGAGACAGAGACAGAGATAGAGACAGAGACAGAGACAGAGACAGAGACAGAGACAGAGACAGAGACAGAGACAGAGACAGAGACAGAGACAGAGACAGAGACAGAGACATAGACAGAGACAGAGACAGAGACAGAGACAGAGACAAAGACGGAGACAAAGACGGACACATAGACAGAGACAGAGGCAGAGACAGAGACGGAGACAGACACAGAGACTGAGACAGAGACAGAGAAAGAGGCAGAGACAGAGACACAGACGGAGACGGAGACAGAGATGGAGACCGAGACAGAGGCAGAGAAAGAGACAGTGACAGAGACAGAGACAGAGACAGAGACAGAGACAGAGACAGAGACAGAGACAGAGACAGAGACAGAGACAGAGACAGAGACAGAGACAGAGACAGAGACAGAGACAGAGACAGAGACAGAGACAGAGACAGAGACAGGGACAGGGACACAGACAGAGACAGAGACAGAGACAGAGACAGAGACAGAGACCGAGACCGAGACGGAGACGGAGACAGAGACGGAGACAGAGACAGAGGCAGAGACAGAGACAGAGACAGAGTCAGAGACAGAGACAGAGACAGTGACTGAAACAGAGACAGGGACAGAGACAGAGACAGAGACAGCGACGGAGACAGAGACGGAGACAGAGACAGAGTCAGAGACAGAGACAGTGACAGAAACAGAGACAGAGACAGAGACAGAGACGGAGACAGAGACTGGGAGAGGGACAAAGACAGAGACAGAAACGGTGACCGGGACAGAGACGGAGACAGAGACAGAGACAAGGATAGAGACAGAGACAGAGACAGAGACAGAGAAAAGAGACAGAGACAGAAACAGAGACGGAGACCGAGACAGAGGCAGAGACAGAGACAGAGACAGAGGCAGAGACAGAGGCAGTGACAGAGACAGAGACAGAGACAGAGACAGAGGCAGAGACAGAGACAGGGACAGGGACACAGACAGAGACAGAGACAGAGACAAAGACGGAGACAAAGACGGACACATAGACAGAGACAGAGGCAGAGACAGAGACGGAGACAGAGACAGAGACAAAGGCGGAGACAAAGACGGACACATAGACAGAGACAGAGGCAGAGACAGAGACGGAGACAGACACAGAGACTGAGACAGAGACAGAGACAGAGACAAAGACGGAGACAAAGACGGACACATAGACAGAGACAGAAGCAGAGACAGAGACGGAGACAGACACAGAGACTGAGACAGAGACAGAGACAGAGACACAGACCGAGACAGAGGCAGGGAAAGAGACAGTGACAGAGACAGAGACAGAGACAGAGACAGAGACAGAGACAGAGACAGAGACAGAGACAGAGACAGAGACAGAGACAGAGACAGAGA
>OX243803.1:14605000-14617500 GCA_945859595.2 Megachile willughbiella | reverse complement strand
AGACAGAGACAGAGACGGAGATAGAGACGGAGACGGAGACGGAGACGGAGACCGAGAGGGAGACGGAGACGGAGAGAAAGACGGAGACAAAGTCGGAGACCAAGACGGAGACAGAGACAGAGACAAAGATAGAGACAGAGACAGCGGCAGAGAAAGAGACAGACACAGAGACAGAGACCCAGACGGAGACAGAAAGAGAGACAGAGACAGAGACAGAGACAGGGACACAGACACAGACAGAGACAGAGACAGAGACAGAGACAGAGACAGAGACGGAGACGGAGACAGAGACGGAGAGAGAGACAGAGGCAGAGAGAGAGGCAGAGACAGAGTCAGAGACAGAGACAGTGACAGAAACAGAAACGGAGACAGAGACGGAGACGGAGACGAAGACGGAGACGGAGACGGAGACGGAGACGGAGACAGAGACAGAGACAGACACAGGGACAGAGGCAGAGACAGAGACAGAGACAGAGACAGAGACAGAGACAGAGACAGAGACAGAGACGGAGACAGAGACAGGGACAGGGACAGAGACAGAGACAGAGACGGAGATAGAGACGGAGACGGAGACGGAGACGGAGACGGAGACGGAGACGGAGACGGAGACGGAGACGGAGACGGAGACGGAGACGGAGACAGAGACAGGGACGGAGACAGAGACGGAGACGGAGACGAAGACGGAGACAGAGATGGAGACCGAGACAGAGGCAGAGACACAGACGGAGACGGAGACAGAGATGGAGACCGAGACAGAGGCAGAGAGAGAGACAGAGAGAGAGCCAGAGACAGAGACAGTGACAGAGATAGAGACAGACACAGAGACAGAGACAGAGACAGAGACAGAGACAGAGACAGAGACAGAGACAAAGACGGAGACAAAGACGGACACATAGACAGAGACAGAGACAGAGACAGAGACAGAGACAGAGACAGAGACAGAGACAGAGACAGAGACATAGACAGAGACAGGGACAGGGACACAGACAGAGACAGAGACAGAGACAGAGACAGAGACAGAGACCGAGACCGAGACGGAGACGGAGACAGAGACGGAGACAGAGACAGAGGCAGAGACAGAGACAGAGACAGAGTCAGAGACAGAGACAGTGACTGAAACAGAGACAGGGACAGAGACAGAGACAGAGACAGCGACGGAGACAGAGACGGAGACAGCGACAGAGTCAGAGACAGAGACAGTGACAGAAACAGAGACAGAGACAGAGACAGAGACGGAGACAGAGACTGGGAGAGGGACAAAGACAGAGACAGAGACGGAGACGGAGACGAAGACCGAGACAGAGACAGAGACAGAGACAGGGACAGAGACAGGGACAGAGACATAGACAGAGGCAGAGACAGAGACGGAGACAGACACAGAGACTGAGACAGAGACAGAGACAGAGACAGAGACAGAGACAGAGACAGACCTCAGAGAAAGAGGCAGAGACAGAGACACAGACGGAGACGGCGACAGAAATGGAGACCGAGACAGAGGCAGGGAGAGAGACAGAGACAGAGCCAGAGACAGTGACAGAGACAGAGACAGAGACAGAGGCAGAGAGAGAGACAGAGACGGAGTCAGAGACAGAGACAGAGGCAGAGACGGAGACAGGGAGAGGGAAAAAGACAGAGACAGAGACGGAGACCGAGACAGAGACGGAGACAGAGACAAAGACGGAGACAAAGACGGAGACAAAGACGGAGACAAAAACGGAGACAGAGACAGAGACAAAGATAGAGACAGAGACAGAGACAGAAACAGAGACAGAGAAAGAGACAGAGACAGAGACAGAGACAGAGACAGAGACAGAGACAGAGACAGAGACAGAGACAGAGACAGAGACAAAGACAGAGACAGATACAGAGACAGAGACAGGGACAGGGACAGAGACAGAGACAGAGACAGAGACCGAGACAGAGACAGAGTCAGAGACAGAGTCAGAGACAGAGACCGTGACAGAAACAAAGACAGAGACAGAGACAGAGACAGAGACGGAGACAGGGACGGAGACGGAGACAGAGACAGAGACACGGACAGAATCAGAGACAGAGATAGAGACAGAGACAGAGACAGGGACAGAGACAGGGACAGAGACCGAGACGGCGACAGAGACGGAGACAGAGACAGAGGCAGAGACAGAGACAGAGGCAGAGTCAGAGACAGAGACAGTGACAGAAAGAGAGACAGAGACAGAGACAGGGACAGAGACAGAGACAGAGACTGGGAGAGGGACAAAGACAGAGACAGAGACGGGGAACGAGACAGAGACGGAGACAGAGACAAAGACGGAGACAAAGACGGAGACAAACACGGAGACAGCG
The DNA here is from genome assembly GCA_945859595.2 of Megachile willughbiella. Lineage (NCBI taxonomy): Eukaryota > Metazoa > Arthropoda > Insecta > Hymenoptera > Megachilidae > Megachile > Megachile willughbiella. The sequence continues at coordinate 14,615,175 of OX243803.1, read as the reverse complement.
ACAGAGACAAAGACAGAGACAGAGACAGATACAGAGACAGAGACAGGGAAAGAGGCAGACACAGATACAGAGACAGAAACAGAGACAAAGACGGGGACAAAGATGGAGACAAAGACGGAGACAGAGACAGCGACAAAGACAGTGACAGAGACATAGACAGAGACGGAGACAGACACAGAGACTGAGACAGAGACAGAGACAGAGACAGAGACAGAGTCAGAGACAGAGTCAGAGACAGAGACCGTGACAGAAACAAAGACAGAGACAGAGACAGAGACAGAGACGGAGACAGGGACGGAGACGGAGACAGAGACAGAGACACGGACAGAATCAGAGACAGAGATAGAGACAGAGACAGAGACAGGGACAGAGACAGGGACAGAGACCGAGACGGCGACAGAGACGGAGACAGAGACAGAGGCAGAGACAGAGACAGAGGCAGAGTCAGAGACAGAGACAGTGACAGAAAGAGAGACAGAGACAGAGACAGGGACAGAGACAGAGACAGAGACTGGGAGAGGGACAAAGACAGAGACAGAGACGGGGAACGAGACAGAGACGGAGACAGAGACAAAGACGGAGACAAAGACGGAGACAAACACGGAGACAGCGACAGAGACAAAGACAGAGACAGAGACAGATACAGAGACAGAGACAGGGAAAGAGGCAGACACAGATACAGAGACAGAAACAGAGACAAAGACGGGGACAAAGATGGAGACAAAGACGGAGACAGAGACAGCGACAAAGACAGTGACAGAGACATAGACAGAGACGGAGACAGACACAGAGACTGAGACAGAGACAGAGACAGAGACAGAGACAGAGACAGAGACAGAGACAGAGAAAGAGGCAGAGACAGAGACACAGACGGAGACGGAGACGGAGACCGAGACAGAGGCAGAGACAGAGACAGAGACAGAGGCAGAGACAGAGGCAGTGACAGAGACAGAGACAGAGACAGAGACAGAGACAGAGACAGAGACAGGGACAGGGACACAGACAGAGACAGAGACAGAGACAAAGACGGAGACAAAGACGGACACATAGACAGAGACAGAGGCAGAGACAGAGACGGAGACAGAGACAGAGACAAAGACGGAGACAAAGACGGACACATAGACAGAGACAGAGGCAGAGACAGAGACGGAGACAGACACAGAGACTGAGACAGAGACAGAGACAGAGACAAAGACGGAGACAAAGACGGACACATAGACAGAGACAGAGGCAGAGACAGAGACAGAGACACAGACGGAGACGGAGACAGAGATGGAGACCGAGACAGAGGCAGAGAAAGAGACAGTGACAGAGACAGAGACAGAGACAGAGACAGAGACAGAGATAGAGACAGAGACAGAGACAGAGACAGAGACAGAGACAGAGACAGAGACAGAGACAGAGACAGAGACAGAGACAGAGACAGAGACAGAGACAGAGACAGAGACAGAGACAGAGACAGAGACAGAGACAAAGACGGAGACAAAGACGGACACATAGACAGAGACAGAGGCAGAGACAGAGACGGAGACAGACACAGAGACTGAGACAGAGACAGAGAAAGAGGCAGAGACAGAGACACAGACGGAGACGGAGACAGAGATGGAGACCGAGACAGAGGCAGAGAAAGAGACAGTGACAGAGACAGAGACAGAGACAGAGACAGAGACAGAGACAGAGACAGAGACAGAGACAGAGACAGAGACAGAGACAGAGACAGAGACAGAGACAGAGACAGGGACAGGGACACAGACAGAGACAGAGACAGAGACAGAGACAGAGACAGAGACCGAGACCGAGACGGAGACGGAGACAGAGACGGAGACAGAGACAGAGGCAGAGACATAGACAGAGACAGAGTCAGAGACAGAGACAGTGACTGAAACAGAGACAGGGACAGAGACAGAGACAGAGACAGAGACGGAGACAGAGACTGGGAGAAGGACAAAGACAGAGACAGAAACGGAGACCGAGACAGAGACGGAGACAGAGACAGAGACAAGGATAGAGACAGAGACAGAGACAGAGACAGAGAAAAGAGACAGAGACAGAAACAGAGACGGAGACCGAGACAGAGGCAGAGACAGAGACAGAGACAGAGGCAGAGACAGAGGCAGTGACAGAGACAGAGACAGAGACAGAGACAGAGACAGAGACAGAGGCAGAGACAGAGACAGGGACAGGGACACAGACAGAGACAGAGACAGAGACAAAGACGGAGACAAAGACGGACACATAGACAGAGACAGAGGCAGAGACAGAGACGGAGACAGAGACAGAGACAAAGACGGAGACAAAGACGGACACATAGACAGAGACAGAGGCAGAGACAGAGACGGAGACAGACACAGAGACTGAGACAGAGACAGAGACAGAGACAAAGACGGAGACAAAGACGGACACATAGACAGAGACAGAAGCAGAGACAGAGACGGAGACAGACACAGAGACTGAGACAGAGACAGAGACAGAGACACAGACGGAGACGGAGACAGAGATGGAGACCGAGACAGAGGCAGAGAAAGAGACAGTGACAGAGACAGAGACAGAGACAGAGACAGAGACAGAGACAGAGACAGAGACAGAGACAGAGACAGAGACAGAGACAGAGACAGAGACAGAGACAGAGACAGAGACAGAGACAGAGACAGAGACAGAGACAGAGACAGAGACCGAGACCGAGACGGAGACGGAGACAGAGACGGAGACAGAGACAGAGGCAGAGACATAGACAGAGACAGAGTCAGAGACAGAGACAGTGACTGAAACAGAGACAGGGACAGAGACAGAGACAGAGACAGAGACGGAGACAGAGACTGGGAGAAGGACAAAGACAGAGACAGAAACGGAGACCGAGACAGAGACGGAGACAGAGACAGAGACAAGGATAGAGACAGAGACAGAGACAGAGACAGAGAAAAGAGACAGAGACAGAAACAGAGACGGAGACCGAGACAGAGGCAGAGACAGAGACAGAGACAGAGGCAGAGACAGAGGCAGTGACAGAGACAGAGACAGAGACAGAGACAGAGACAGAGACAGAGGCAGAGACAGAGACAGGGACAGGGACACAGACAGAGACAGAGACAGAGACAAAGACGGAGACAAAGACGGACACATAGACAGAGACAGAGGCAGAGACAGAGACGGAGACAGAGACAGAGATAAAGACGGAGACAAAGACGGACACATAGACAGAGACAGAGGCAGAGACAGAGACGGAGACAGACACAGAGACTGAGACAGAGACAGAGACAGAGACAAAGACGGAGACAAAGACGGACACATAGACAGAGACAGAAGCAGAGACAGAGACGGAGACAGACACAGAGACTGAGACAGAGACAGAGACAGAGACACAGACGGAGACGGAGACAGAGATGGAGACCGAGACAGAGGCAGAGAAAGAGACAGTGACAGAGACAGAGACAGAGACAGAGACAGAGACAGAGACAGAGACAGAGACAGAGACAGAGACAGAGACAGAGACAGAGACAGAGACAGAGACAGAGACAGAGACAGAGACAGAGACAGAGACAGAGACAGAGACAGAGACAGAGACAGAGACAGAGACAGAGACATAGACAGAGACAGAGACAGAGACAGAGACAGAGACAAAGACGGAGACAAAGACGGACACATAGACAGAGACAGAGGCAGAGACAGAGACGGAGACAGACACAGAGACTGAGACAGAGACAGAGAAAGAGGCAGAGACAGAGACACAGACGGAGACGGAGACAGAGATGGAGACCGAGACAGAGGCAGAGAAAGAGACAGTGACAGAGACAGAGACAGAGACAGAGACAGAGACAGAGACAGAGACAGAGACAGAGACAGAGACAGAGACAGAGACAGAGACAGAGACAGAGACATAGACAGAGACAGGGACAGGGACACAGACAGAGACAGAGACAGAGACAGAGACAGAGACAGAGACAGAGACCGAGACCGAGACGGAGACGGAGACAGAGACGGAGACAGAGACAGAGGCAGAGACAGAGACAGAGACAGAGTCAGAGACAGAGACAGTGACTGAAACAGAGACAGGGACAGAGACAGAGACAGAGACAGCGACGGAGACAGAGACGGAGACAGAGACAGAGTCAGAGACAGAGACAGTGACAGAAACAGAGACAGAGACAGAGACAGAGACGGAGACAGAGACTGGGAGAGGGACAAAGACAGAGACAGAGACGGAGACGGAGACGAAGACCGAGACAGAGACAGAGACAGAGACAGAGACAGGGACAGAGACATAGACAGAGGCAGAGACAGAGACGGAGACAGACACAGAGACTGAGACAGAGACAGAGACAGAGACAGAGACAGAGACAGACCACAGAGAAAGAGGCAGAGACAGAGACACAGACAGAGACGGCGACAGAGATGGAGACCGAGACAGAGGCAGAGAAAGAGACAGTGACAGAGACAGAGACAGAGACAGAGACAGAGACAGAGACAGAGACAGAGACAGAGACAGAGACAGAGACAGAGACAGAGACAGAGACAGAGACAGAGACAGAGACAGAGACAGAGACATAGACAGAGACAGAGACAGAGACAGAGACAGAGACAAAGACGGAGACAAAGACGGACACATAGACAGAGACAGAGGCAGAGACAGAGACGGAGACAGACACAGAGACTGAGACAGAGACAGAGAAAGAGGCAGAGACAGAGACACAGACGGAGACGGAGACAGAGATGGAGACCGAGACAGAGGCAGAGAAAGAGACAGTGACAGAGACAGAGACAGAGACAGAGACAGAGACAGAGACAGAGACAGAGACAGAGACAGAGACAGAGACATAGACAGAGACAGGGACAGGGACACAGACAGAGACAGAGACAGAGACAGAGACAGAGACCGAGACCGAGACGGAGACGGAGACAGAGACGGAGACAGAGACAGAGGCAGAGACAGAGACAGAGACAGAGTCAGAGACAGAGACAGTGACTGAAACAGAGACAGGGACAGAGACAGAGACAGAGACAGCGACGGAGACAGAGACGGAGACAGAGACAGAGTCAGAGACAGAGACAGTGACAGAAACAGAGACAGAGACAGAGACAGAGACGGAGACAGAGACTGGGAGAGGGACAAAGACAGAGACAGAAACGGAGATCGAGACAGAGACGGAGACAGAGACAGAGACAAGGATAGAGACAGAGACAGAGACAGAGACAGAGAAAAGAGACAGAGACAGAAACAGAGACGGAGACCGAGACAGAGGCAGAGACAGAGACAGAGACAGAGGCAGAGACAGAGGCAGTGACAGAGACAGAGACAGAGACAGAGACAGAGGCAGAGACAGAGACAGGGACAGGGACACAGACAGAGACAGAGACAGAGACAAAGACGGAGACAAAGACGGACACATAGACAGAGACAGAGGCAGAGACAGAGACGGAGACAGAGACAGAGACAAAGACGGAGACAAAGACGGACACATAGACAGAGACAGAGGCAGAGACAGAGACGGAGACAGACACAGAGACTGAGACAGAGACAGAGACAGAGACAAAGACGGAGACAAAGACGGACACATAGACAGAGACAGAGGCAGAGACAGAGACGGAGACAGACACAGAGACTGAGACAGAGACAGAGACAGAGACAGAGACACAGACGGACACGGAGACAGAGATGGAGACCGAGACAGAGGCAGAGAAAGAGACAGTGACAGAGACAGAGACAGAGACAGAGACAGAGACAGAGATAGAGACAGAGACAGAGACAGAGACAGAGACAGAGACAGAGACAGAGACAGAGACAGAGACAGAGACAGAGACAGAGACAGAGACAGAGACATAGACAGAGACAGAGACAGAGACAGAGACAGAGACAAAGACGGAGACAAAGACGGACACATAGACAGAGACAGAGGCAGAGACAGAGACGGAGACAGACACAGAGACTGAGACAGAGACAGAGAAAGAGGCAGAGACAGAGACACAGACGGAGACGGAGACAGAGATGGAGACCGAGACAGAGGCAGAGAAAGAGACAGTGACAGAGACAGAGACAGAGACAGAGACAGAGACAGAGACAGAGACAGAGACAGAGACAGAGACAGAGACAGAGACAGAGACAGAGACAGAGACAGAGACGGAGACAGAGACAGGGACAGGGACACAGACAGAGACAGAGACAGAGACAGAGACAGAGACAGAGACCGAGACCGAGACGGAGACGGAGACAGAGACGGAGACAGAGACAGAGGCAGAGACAGAGACAGAGACAGAGTCAGAGACAGAGACAGTGACTGAAACAGAGACAGGGACAGAGACAGAGACAGAGACAGCGACGGAGACAGAGACGGAGACAGAGACAGAGTCAGAGACAGAGACAGTGACAGAAACAGAGACAGAGACAGAGACAGAGACGGAGACAGAGACTGGGAGAGGGACAAAGACAGAGACAGAAACGGTGACCGGGACAGAGACGGAGACAGAGACAGAGACAAGGATAGAGACAGAGACAGAGACAGAGACAGAGAAAAGAGACAGAGACAGAAACAGAGACGGAGACCGAGACAGAGGCAGAGACAGAGACAGAGACAGAGGCAGAGACAGAGGCAGTGACAGAGACAGAGACAGAGACAGAGACAGAGGCAGAGACAGAGACAGGGACAGGGACACAGACAGAGACAGAGACAGAGACAAAGACGGAGACAAAGACGGACACATAGACAGAGACAGAGGCAGAGACAGAGACGGAGACAGAGACAGAGACAAAGGCGGAGACAAAGACGGACACATAGACGGAGACAGAGGCAGAGACAGAGACGGAGACAGACACAGAGACTGAGACAGAGACAGAGACAGAGACAAAGACGGAGACAAAGACGGACACATAGACAGAGGCAGAAGCAGAGACAGAGACGGAGACAGACACAGAGACTGAGACAGAGACAGAGACAGAGACACAGACGGAGACGGAGACAGAGATGGAGACCGAGACAGAGGCAGAGAAAGAGACAGTGACAGAGACAGAGACAGAGACAGAGACAGAGACAGAGACAGAGACAGAGACAGAGACAGAGACAGAGACAGAGACAGAGACAGAGACAGAGACAGAGACAGAGACAGAGACATAGACAGAGACATAGACAGAGACAGAGACAGAGACAGAGACAGAGACAAAGACGGAGACAAAGACGGACACATAGACAGAGACAGAGGCAGAGACAGAGACGGAGACAGACACAGAGACTGAGACAGAGACAGAGAAAGAGGCAGAGACAGAGACACAGACGGAGACGGAGACAGAGATGGAGACCGAGACAGAGGCAGAGAAAGAGACAGTGACAGAGACAGAGACAGAGACAGAGACAGAGACAGAGACAGAGACAGAGACAGAGACAGAGACAGAGACAGAGACAGAGACAGAGACAGAGACATAGACAGAGACAGGGACAGGGACACAGACAGAGACAGAGACAGAGACAGAGACAGAGACAGAGACAGAGACCGAGACCGAGACGGAGACGGAGACAGAGACGGAGACAGAGACAGAGGCAGAGACAGAGACAGAGACAGAGTCAGAGACAGAGACAGTGACTGAAACAGAGACAGGGACAGAGACAGAGACAGAGACAGCGACGGAGACAGAGACGGAGACAGAGACAGAGTCAGAGACAGAGACAGTGACAGAAACAGAGACAGAGACGGAGACAGAGACGGAGACAGAGACTGGGAGAGGGACAAAGAGAGAGACAGAGACGGAGACGGAGACGAAGACCGAGACAGAGACAGAGACAGAGACAGGGACAGAGACAGGGACAGAGACATAGACAGAGGCAGAGACAGAGACGGAGACAGACACAGAGACTGAGACAGAGACAGAGACAGAGACAGAGACAGAGACAGACCACAGAGAAAGAGGCAGAGACAGAGACACAGACAGAGACGGCGACAGAAATGGAGACCGAGACAGAGGCAGGGAGAGAGACAGAGACAGAGCCAGAGACAGAGACAGTGACAGAGACAGAGACGGAGACAGAGGCAGAGAGAGAGACAGAGACAGAGTCAGAGACAGAGACAGAGGCAGAGACAGAGACAGGGAGAGGGAAAAAGACAGAGACAGAGACGGAGACCGAGACAGAGACGGAGACAGAGACAAAGACGGAGACAAAGACGGAGACAAAGACGGAGACAAAAACGGAGACAGAGACAGAGACAAAGACAGAGACCGAGACAGAGACAGAGTCAGAGACAGAGACCGTGACAGAAACAGAGACAGAGACAGAGACAGAGCCGGAGACAGAGACGGAGACGGAGACGGAGAGCCAGACAGAGACAGAGACGGCGACGGAGAAGGAGACGGAGACGGAGACGGAGACGGAGACGGAGACGGAGACGGAGACGGAGACGGAGACGGAGACAGTGACAGAGACAGAGACAGAGACACAGACAGGGGCAGAGACAGAGACAGAGACAGAGACAGGGAGAGGGACAAGGACAGAGACAGAGACGGGGACCGAGACAGAGACGGAGACAGAGACAAAGACGGAGACAAAGACGGAGACATGGACAGAGACAAAGACAGAGACAGAGACAGGGAGAGGGACATAGACAGAGACAGAGACGGAGACCGAGACAGAGACAGAGACAGAGACACAGACAGGGGCAGAGACAGAGACAGAGACAGAGACAGGGAGAGGGACAAGGACAGAGACAGAGACGGGGACCGAGACAGAGACGGAGACAGAGACAAAGACGGAGACAAAGACGGAGACAGGGACAGAGACAAAGATAGAGACAGAGACAGGGACAGAGACAGAGACAGAGAAAGAGACAGAGACAGAGACAGTGACGGAGACGGAGGCGGAGACGGAGACCGAGACAGAGACAGAGACAGAGACAGAGACAGAGACAGAGACAGAGACAGAGACAGAGACAGAGACAAAGACAGAGACAGATACAGAGACAGAGACAGGGACAGGGACAGAGACAGAGACAGAGACAGAGACAGAGACAGAGACAGAGAAAGAGGCAGAGACAGAGACACAGACGGAGACGGAGACAGAGATGGACACCGAGACAGAGGCAGAGAGAGAGACAGAGACAGAGCCAGAGACAGAGACAGTGACAGAGACAGAGACAGAGACAGAGACAGAGGCAGAGAGAGAGACAGAGACAGAGACAAAGACAGAGACAGATACAGAGACAGAGACAGGGACAGGGACAGAGACAGAGACAGAGACAGAGACCGAGACAGAGACAGAGTCAGAGACAGAGACCGTGACAGAAACAGAGACAGAGACAGAGACAGAGACAGAGAAAGAGACAGAGATAGAGACAGAGACAGAGACAGAGAGAGAGACAGAGTCAGAGACAGAGAAAGAGACAGAGACGGACACGGAGACCGAGAGAGAGACGGAGACGGAGACAAAGACGGAGACGGAGACGGAGGCGGAGACGGAGACGGAGACGGAGACGGAGACGGAGACGGAGACGGAGACGGAGACGGAGACGGAGACGGAGACGGAGACGGAGACGGAGACGGAGACGGAGACAGAGACAGAGACGGAGTCAGGGACAGGGACGTAGACAGAGACAAAGACGGAGACAAAGACGGAGACAAAGACGGAGACGAAGACGGAGACAGAGACAGAGACAAAGATAGAGACAGAGACAGCGGCAGAGAAAGAGACAGACACAGAGACAGAGACCCAGACGGAGACAGAAAGAGAGACAGAGACAGAGACAGAGACAGGGACACAGACACAGACAGAGACAGAGACAGAGACAGAGACAGAGACGGAGACGGAGACAGAGACGGAGAGAGAGACAGAGGCAGAGAGAGAGGCAGAGACAGGGTCAGAGACAGAGACAGTGACAGAGACAGTGACAGAAACAGAGACAGAGACAGAGACAGAGACAGAGCCGGAGACAGAGACGGAGACGGAGACGGAGAGCCAGACAGAGACAGAGACGGCGACGGAGAAGGAGACGGAGACGGAGACGGAGACGGAGACGGAGACGGAGACGGAGACGGAGACGGAGACGGAGACGGAGACGGAGACGGAGACAGTGACAGAGACAGAGACAGAGACACAGACAGGGGCAGAGACAGAGACAGAGACAGATACAGAGACAGAGACAGGGACAGGGACAGAGACAGAGACAGAGACAGAGACCGAGACAGAGACAGAGTCAGAGACAGA
>OX243803.1:14597500-14602500 GCA_945859595.2 Megachile willughbiella | reverse complement strand
AGAGACAGAGACAGAGTCAGAGACAGAGACGGAGGCGGAGACGGAGACGGAGACAGTGACAGAGAAAGAAACAGCGACAGAGACAGAGACAGAAACAGAGACAAAGACGGAGACAAAGATGGAGACAAAGACGGAGACAGAGACAGCGACAAAGACAGTGACAGAGACATAGACAGAGGCAGTGACAGAGACGGAGACAGACACAGAGACTGAGACAGAGACAGAGACAGAGACAGAGACAGAGAAAGAGGCAGAGACAGAGACACAGACGGAGACGGAGACAGAGATGGAGACCGAGACAGAGGCAGAGAGAGAGACAGAGACAGAGCCAGAGACAGAGACAGTGACAGAGACAGAGACGGAGACAGAGACAGAGACAGAGACAGACACAGAGATAGAGACAGAGACAGAGACTGAGACAGAGACAGAGACAGCGACAGAGACGGAGACGGAGGCGGAGACCGAGACAGAGACAGAGACAGAGACGGTGACGGAGACGGAGACGGAGACGGAGAGAGAGCCATAGACAGAGACAGGGACAGTGACAGGGAGAGCGACAAATACAGAGACAGAGACGGAGGCCGAGACAGAGACGGAGACAGAGAAAAGGACGGAGAAAAAGACGGAGACAGAGACAGAGAAAAGACAGAGACAGAGACAGAAACACAGACAGAGACAGAGACAGAGACAGATACAGAAACAGAAACAGAGACAGAGACAGAGACAGAGACAGAGACAGAGACAGAGACAGAGACAGAGACAGAGACAGGGACAGGGACAGAGACAGAGACAGAGACAGAGACGGAGAGGGTAAAGGAGACGGAGACGGAGGCGGAGACCGAGACGGAGAGCCAGACAGAGACAGAGACGGTGACGGAGAAGGTGACGGAGACGGAGACGGAGACGTAGACGGAGACGGAGACAGAGACAGAGACAGACACAGAGACAGAGAGAGAGACAGAGACAGAGACAGAGACAGAGACAGAGACACAGACGGAGACGGAGACAGAGATGGAGACCGAGACAGAGGCAGAGAGAGAGACAGAGACAGAGCCAGAGACAGAGACAGTGACAGAGACAGAGACGGAGACAGAGACAGAGACAGAGACAGACACAGAGATAGAGACAGAGACAGAGACTGAGACAGAGACAGAGACAGCGACAGAGACGGAGACGGAGGCGGAGACCGAGACAGAGACAGAGACAGAGACGGTGACGGAGACGGAGACGGAGACGGAGAGAGAGCCATAGACAGAGACAGGGACAGTGACAGGGAGAGGGACAAATACAGAGACAGAGACGGAGGCCGAGACAGAGACGGAGACAGAGAAAAGGACGGAGAAAAAGACGGAGACAGAGACAGAGAAAAGACAGAGACAGAGACAGAAACACAGACAGAGACAGAGACAGAGACAGATACAGAAACAGAAACAGAGACAGAGACAGAGACAGAGACAGAGACAGAGACAGAGACAGAGACAGAGACAGGGACAGGGACAGAGACAGAGACAGAGACAGAGACGGAGACGGAGAGGGACACGGAGACGGAGACGGAGACGGAGACGGACACCGAGACAGAGAGAGAGACAGAGACGGTGACGGAGACGGAGACGGAAACAGAGACAAGAGACGGAGACATAGACAGAGACTGAGACAGAGACAGAGACAGAGACAGAGACAGAGACAGAGACAGAGACGGAGACGGAGACGGACACCGAGACAGAGAGAGAGACAGAGACGGTGACGGAGACGGAGACGGAAACAGAGACAAGAGACGGAGACATAGACAGAGACTGAGACAGAGACAGAGACAGAGACAGATACAGAGACAGGGACAGAGACAGAGACAGAGACGGGGAACGAGACAGAGACGGAGATTGAGACAAAGACGGAGACAAAGACGGAGACAAAGACGGTGACAGAGACAGAGACAAAGATAGAGACAGAGAGAGAGACAGGGACAGAGAAAGAGATAGAGACAGAAACAGAGACAGAGACGGAGACAAAGATGGAGACAAAGACGGAGACAGAGACAGCGACAAAGACAGTGACAGATACACAGACAGAGGCAGAGACAGAGACGGAGACAGACACAGAGACTGAGACAGAGACAGAGACAGAGACAGATACAGAGACAGAGACAGAGAAAGAGGCAGAGACAGAGACGGAGACGGAGATAGAGATGGAGACCGAGACAGAGGCAGAGAGAGAGACAGATACAGAGTCAGAGACAGAGACAGAGACAGAGACAGTGACAGAGACAGAGACAGAGACAAAGACAGAGACAGAGACAGAGACAGAGACAGAGACAGAGGCAGAGACAGAGACAGAGACAGGGACAGGGACACAGACAGAGACAGAGACAGGGACAGAGACCGAGACGGAGACAGAGACGGAGACAGAGACAGAGGCAGAGACAGAGACAGAGGCAGAGTCAGAGACAGAGACAGTGACAGAAACAGAGACAGAGACAGAGACAGAGCCGGAGACAGAGACGGAGACGGAGACGGAGACGGAGACGGAGAGCCAGACAGAGACAGAGACGGCGACGGAGAAGGAGACGGAGACGGAGACGGAGACGGAGACGGAGACGGAGACGGAGACGGAGACGGAGACGGAGACGGAGACGGAGACGGAGACGGAGACGGAGACGGAGACGGAGACGGTGACGGAGACGGAGACGGAGACAGAGACGGAGTAAGAGACAGAGACAGAGACAGAGACAGAGACAGAGACAGAGACAGAGCCAGAGACAGAGACAGAGACAGATACAGAAACAGAGACAGAGACAGAGACAGAGACAGAGACAGAGACAGAGACAGAGACAGAGACAGGGACAGAGACAGATACAGAAACAGAGACAGAGACAGAGACAGAGACAGAGACAGAGACAGAGACAGAGACAGAGACAGAGACAGAGACAGGGACAGAGACAGAGACGGAGAGGGAGACGGAGACGGAGACGGAGACGGAGACAGAGACGGAGACGGAGACCGAGACAGAGAGAGAGACAGAGACGGTGACGGAGACGGAGACGGAAACAGAGACAGAGACGGAAACATAGACAGAGACTGAGACAGAGACAGAGACAGAGACAGAGACAGAGACAGAGACGGAGACGGAGACGGAGACCGAGACAGAGACGGAAACAGAGACAGAGACGGAGAGAGAGACAGAGACAGAGACTGAGACAGAGACAGAGACAGAGACAGAGAAAGAGAAAGAGGCAGAGACTGAGACACAGACGGAGACGGAGACAGAGGTGGAGACCGAGACAGAGGCAGAGAGAGAGACAGAGACAGAGCCAGAGACAGAGACAGTGACAGAGACGGAGACGGAGAGAAAGACGGAGACAAAGTCGGAGACCAAGACGGAGACAGAGACTTAGACAGAGACAGAGACAGACACGGGGACAGAGACAGGGACAGGGACAGAGACAGAGACAGAGACAGGGACAGGGACACAGACAGAGACAAGGACACAGACAGAGACAGAGTCAGAGACAGAGACAGTGACAGGAAGAGAGACAGAGACAGAGACAGGGACAGAGACAGAGACAGAGACGGGGAACGAGACAGAGACGGAGACAGAGACTGGGAGAGGGACAAAGACAGAGACAGAGACGGAGACCGAGGGAGAGGCAGAGAGAGAGAGAGAGCGAGAGACAGAGTCAGAGACAGAGACAGTGACAGACACAGAGACAAGGACAGAGACAGAGACAGAGACAGAGACTGAGACAGAGACAGAGACAGGGACACAGACAGAGACAGAGACAGAGACAGAGACCGTGACGGAGACGAGGACAGAGACGGAGACAGAGACAGAGGCAGAGACAGAGACAGAAACAGAGACAGAGACAGAGACAGAGACAGAGACAGAGACAGAGACAGAGACAGGGACAGGGACAGAGACAGAGACAGAGACAGAGACGGAGAGGGAGACGGAGACGGAGACGGAGACGGAGACGGAGACGGAGACGGAGACGGAGACGGAGACGGAGACGGAGACGGAGAGGGAGACCGAGACGGAGAGTCAGACAGAGACAGAGACGGTGACGGAGAAGGTGACGGAGACGGAGACGGAGACGTAGACGGAGAAGGAGACAGAGAAGGAGACAGAGACAGAGACAGACACAGAGACAGAGACAGAGACAGAGACAGAGACAGAGACAGAGACAGATACAGAAACAGAGACAGAGACAGAGACAGAGACAGAGACAGAGACAGAGACAGAGACAGGGACAGGGACAGAGACAGAGACACAGACGGAGACGGAGACAGAGATGGAGACCGAGACAGAGGCATAGAGAGAGACAGAGACAGAGCCAGAGACAGAGACAGTGACAGAGACAGAGACAGAGACAGAGACAGAGACAGAGACAGAGACAGAGACAGAGACGGAGACCGGGAGAGAGACGGAGACGGAGACAAAGACGGAGACAAAGCCGGAGACCAAGACGGAGACAGAGACTTAGACAGAGACAGAGACAGACACGGCGACAGAGACAGGGACAGGGACAGAGACAGAGACAGAGACAGGGACAGGGACACACACAGAGACAGAGACCGAGACGGAGACAGAGACGGAGACAGAGACAGAGGCAGAGACAGAGACAGAGGCAGAGTCAGAGACAGAGACAGTGACAGAAAGAGAGACAGAGACAGAGACAGGGACAGAGACAGGGACAGAGACAGAGACAGAGACAGAGACGGAGAGGGAGACGGAGACGGAGACAGAGACGGAGACGGAGACCGAGACAGAGAGAGAGACAGAGACGGTGACGGAGACGGAGACGGAAACAGAGACAGAGACGGAAACATAGACAGAGACTGAGACAGAGACAGAGACAGAGACAGGGACAGAGACAGAGACGGAGACGGAGACGGAGACCGAGACGGAGACGGAGATGGAGACGGAGACGGAGACGGTGACGGAGACGGAGACGGAGACAGAGACAGAGTAAGAGACAGAGACAGAGACAGAGACAGAGACAGAGACAG
>OX243803.1:14582500-14595000 GCA_945859595.2 Megachile willughbiella | reverse complement strand
GACAGAGGCAGAGACAGAGGTACAGTGACAGAGACAGGGACAGGGACAGAGAAAGAGACAGTGACAGGGAGAGGGACATAGACAGAGACAGAGACGGAGACCGAGACAGAGACAGAGACAGAGACAGAGACAGAGACAGAGACAGAGACAGAGACAGAGACAGAGACAGAGAGAGAGACAGAGACAGAGACAGAGACAGAGACAGAGACAAAGACGGAGACAAAGACGGACACATAGACAGAGACAGAGGCAGAGACAGAGACGGAGACAGACACAGAGACTGAGACAGAGACAGAGAAAGAGGCAGAGACAGAGACACAGACGGAGACGGAGACAGAGATGGAGACCGAGACAGAGGCAGAGAAAGGGACAGTGACAGAGACAGAGACAGAGACAGAGACAGAGACAGAGACAGAGACAGAGACATAGACAGAGACAGAGACAGATACAGAGACAGAGACAAAGACGGAGACAAAGACGGACACATAGACAGAGACAGAGGCAGAGACAGAGACGGAGACAGACACAGAGACTGAGACAGAGACAGAGAAAGAGGCAGAGACAGAGACACAGACGGAGACGGAGACAGAGATGGAGACCGAGACAGAGGCAGAGAAAGAGACAGTGACAGAGACAGAGACAGAGACAGAGACAGAGACAGAGACAGAGACAGAGACAGAGACAGAGACAGAGACAGAGACAGAGACAGAGACAGAGACAGAGACAGAGACAGAGACAGAGACAGAGACAGAGACAGAGACAGGGACAGGGACTCAGACAGAGACAGAGACAGAGACAGAGACAGAGACCGAGACCGAGACGGAGACGGAGACAGAGACGGAGACAGAGACAGAGGCAGAGACAGAGACAGAGACAGAGTCAGAGACAGAGACAGTGACTGAAACAGAGACGGACAGAGACAGAGACAGAGACAGCGACGGAGACAGAGACGGAGACAGAGACAGAGTCAGAGACAGAGACAGTGACAGAAACAGAGACAGAGACAGAGACAGAGACGGAGACAGAGACTGGGAGAGGGACAAAGACAGAGACAGAAACGGAGACGGAGACGAAGACCGAGACAGAGACAGAGACAGAGACAGAGGCAGAGACAGAGACGGAGACGGAGACGAAGACGGAGACAGAGATGGAGACCGAGACAGAGGCAGAGACACAGACGGAGACGGAGACAGAGATGGAGACCGAGACAGAGGCAGAGAGAGAGACAGAGACAGAGCCAGAGACAGAGACAGTGACAGAGACAGAGACAGAGACAGAGACTGAGACAGAGACAGAGACAGAGACAGAGACAGAGACAGAGACAGAGACAAAGACGGAGACAAAGACGGAGACATAGACAGAGACAGAGGCAGAGACAGAGACGGAGACAGACACAGAGACTGAGACAGAGACAGAGAAAGAGGCAGAGACAGAGACACAGACGGAGACGGAGACAGAGATGGTGACCGAGACAGAGGCAGAGAGAGAGACAGTGACAGAGACAGAGACAGAGACAGAGACAGAGACAGAGACATAAACAGAGACAGGGACAGGGACACAGACAGAGACAGAGACAGAGACAGAGACCGAGACGGAGACGGAGACAGAGGCAGAGACAGAGACAGAGACAGAGTCAGAGACAGAGACAGTGACTGAAACAGAGACAGGGACAGAGACAGAGACAGAGACAGCGACGGAGACAGAGACAGAGACGCAGACGGAGACAGAGACGGAGACAGAGACTGGGAGAGGGACAACGACAGAGACAGTAACGGAGACCGAGACAGAGACGGAGACAGAGACAGAGACAAAGATAGAGACAGAGACAGAGACAGAGACAGAGACAGAGACAGAGACGGAGACAGAGACTGGGAGAGGGACAAAGACAGAGACAGAAACGGAGACCGAGACAGAGACGGAGACAGAGACAGAGACAAAGATAGAGACAGAGACAGAGACAGAGACAGAGAAAAGAGACAGAGACAGAAACAGAGACGGAGACAGAGACAGAGGCAGAGACAGAGACAGAGACAGAGGCAGAGACAGAGGCAGTGACAGAGACAGAGACAGAGGCAGAGACAGAGTCAGAGACAGAGACAGAGACAGTGACAGAAACAGAAACGGAGACAGAGACGGAGACGGAGACGGAGACAGAGACAGGGACGGAGACAGAGACGGAGACGGAGACGAATACGGAGACAGAGATGGAGACCGAGACAGAGGCAGAGACACAGACGGAGACGGAGACAGAGATGGAGACCGAGACAGAGGCAGAGAGAGAGACAGAGAGAGAGCCAGAGACAGAGACAGTGACAGAGATAGAGACGGAGACAGAGACAGAGACAGAGACAGAGACAGAGACAGAGACAGAGACAGAGACAGAGACAGAGACAGAGACAGAGACAGAGACAAAGACGGAGACAAAGACGGACACATAGACAGAGACAGAGGCAGAGACAGAGACGGAGACAGACACAGAGACTGAGACAGAGACAGAGAAAGAGGCAGAGACAGAGACACAGACCGAGACGGAGACAGAGATGGAGACCGAGACAGAGGCAGAGAAAGAGACAGTGACAGAGACAGAGACAGAGACAGAGACAGAGACAGAGACAGAGACAGAGACAGAGACAGAGACAGAGACAGAGACAGAGACATAGACAGAGACAGGGACAGGGACACAGACAGAGACAGAGACAGAGACAGAGACAGAGACAGAGACCGAGACCGAGACGGAGACGGAGACAGAGACGGAGACAGAGACAGAGGCAGAGACAGAGACAGAGACAGAGTCAGAGACAGAGACAGTGACTGAAACAGAGACAGGGACAGAGACAGAGACAGAGACAGCGACGGAGACAGAGACGGAGACAGAGACAGAGGCAGAGACAGAGACAGAGACAGGGACAGGGACACAGACAGAGACAGAGACAGGGACAGAGACCGAGACGGAGACAGAGACGGAGACAGAGACAGAGGCAGAGACAGAGACAGAGACAGATACAGAGACAGAGACAGAGAAAGAGGCAGAGACAGAGACGGAGACGGAGATAGAGATGGAGACCGAGACAGAGGCAGAGAGAGAGACAGATACAGAGTCAGAGACAGAGACAGAGACAGAGACAGTGACAGAGACAGAGACAGAGACAAAGACAGAGACAGAGACAGAGACAGAGACAGAGACAGAGGCAGAGACAGAGACAGAGACAGGGACAGGGACACAGACAGAGACAGAGACAGGGACAGAGACCGAGACGGAGACAGAGACGGAGACAGAGACAGAGGCAGAGACAGAGACAGAGGCAGAGTCAGAGACAGAGACAGTGACAGAAACAGAGACAGAGACAGAGACAGAGCCGGAGACAGAGACGGAGACGGAGACGGAGACGGAGACGGAGAGCCAGACAGAGACAGAGACGGCGACGGAGAAGGAGACGGAGACGGAGACGGAGACGGAGACGGAGACGGAGACGGAGACGGAGACGGAGACGGAGACGGAGACGGAGACGGAGACGGAGACGGAGACGGAGACGGTGACGGAGACGGAGACGGAGACAGAGACGGAGTAAGAGACAGAGACAGAGACAGAGACAGAGACAGAGCCAGAGACAGAGACAGAGACAGAGACAGAGACGGAGAGGGAGACGGAGACGGAGACGGAGACAGAGACGGAGACGGAGACCGAGACAGAGAGAGAGACAGAGACGGTGACGGAGACGGAGACGGAAACAGAGACAGAGACGGAAACATAGACAGAGACTGAGACAGAGACAGAGACAGAGACAGAGACAGAGACAGAGACGGAGACGGAGACGGAGACCGAGGCAGAGACGGAAACAGAGACAGAGACGGAGAGAGAGACAGAGACAGAGACTGAGACAGAGACAGAGACAGAGACAGAGAAAGAGAAAGAGGCAGAGACTGAGACACAGACGGAGACGGAGACAGAGGTGGAGACCGAGACAGAGGCAGAGAGAGAGACAGAGACAGAGCCAGAGACAGAGACAGTGACAGAGACAGAGACGGAGACCGAGAGAGAGACGGAGACGGAGAGAAAGACGGAGACAAAGTCGAAGACCAAGACGGAGACAGAGACTTAGACAGAGACAGAGACAGACACGGGGACAGAGACAGGGACAGGGACAGAGACAGAGACAGAGACAGGGACAGGGACACAGACAGAGACAAGGACACAGACAGAGACAGAGTCAGAGACAGAGACAGTGACAGGAAGAGAGACAGAGACAGAGACAGGGACAGAGACAGAGACAGAGACGGGGAACGAGACAGAGACGAATACGGAGACAGAGATGGAGACAGAGACAGAGACAGAGACAGAGACAGAGACAGAGACAGAGACAGAGACAGAGACAGAGACAGAGACAGAGACAGAGACAGAGACATAGACAGAGACAGGGACAGGGACACAGACAGAGACAGAGACAGAGACAGAGACAGAGACAGAGACCGAGACCGAGACGGAGACGGAGACAGAGACGGAGACAGAGACAGAGGCAGATACAGAGACAGAGACAGAGTCAGAGACAGAGACAGTGACTGAAGCAGAGACAGGGACAGAGACAGAGACAGAGACAGCGACGGAGACAGAGACGGAGACAGAGACAGAGTCAGAGACAGAGACAGTGACAGAAACAGAGACAGAGACAGAGACAGAGACAGAGACAGAGACGGAGACAGAGACTGGGAGAGGGACAAAGACAGAGACAGAGACGGAGACAGAGACAGAGACAGAGACAGAGACAGAGACAGGGACAGAGATAGAGACAGAGACTGGGAGAGGGACAAAGACAGAGACAGAGACGGGGAACGAGACAGAGACGGAGACAGAGACAAAGACGGAGACAAAGACGGAGACAAAGACGGAGACAGAGACAGAGACAAAGATAGAGACAGAGACAGAGACAGAGACAGAGAACAGAGACAGAGACAGAGACAGAGACAGAGACAGAGAACAGCGACAAAGACAGTGACAGAGATATAGACAGAGGCAGAGACAGAGACAGAGCCATAGACAGAGACAGAATCAGAGACGGAGACAGAGACGGAGACGGAGACAGAGACGGAGAGAGAGACAGAGGCAGAGAGAGAGACAGAGACAGAGTCAGAGACAGAGACAGTGACAGAAACAGAAACGGAGACAGAGACAGAGACAGAGACAGAGACAGAGACAGAGACAGAGACAGAGACAGAGACAGAGACAGAGACAGAGAGAGAGACAGAGACAGAGACAGAGACAGAGACAGAGACAAAGACGGAGACAAAGACGGACACATAGACAGAGACAGAGGCAGAGACAGAGACGGAGACAGACACAGAGACTGAGACAGAGACAGAGAAAGAGGCAGAGACAGAGACACAGACGGAGACGGAGACAGAGACAGAGACAGAGACAGAGACAGAGACATAGACAGAGACAGGGACAGGGACACAGACAGAGACAGAGACAGAGACAGAGACAGAGACAGAGACCGAGACCGAGACGGAGACGGAGACAGAGACGGAGACAGAGACAGAGGCAGATACAGAGACAGAGACAGAGTCAGAGACAGAGACAGTGACTGAAGCAGAGACAGGGACAGAGACAGAGACAGAGACAGCGACGGAGACAGAGACGGAGACAGAGACAGAGTCAGAGACAGAGACAGTGACAGAAACAGAGACAGAGACAGAGACAGAGACAGAGACAGAGACGGAGACAGAGACTGGGAGAGGGACAAAGACAGAGACAGAGACGGAGACAGAGACAGAGACAGAGACAGAGACAGAGACAGGGACAGAGATAGAGACAGAGACTGGGAGAGGGACAAAGACAGAGACAGAGACGGGGAACGAGACAGAGACGGAGACAGAGACAAAGACGGAGACAAAGACGGAGACAAAGACGGAGACAGAGACAGAGACAAAGATAGAGACAGAGACAGAGACAGAGACAGAGAACAGAGACAGAGACAGAGACAGAGACAGAGACAGAGAACAGCGACAAAGACAGTGACAGAGATATAGACAGAGGCAGAGACAGAGACAGAGCCATAGACAGAGACAGAATCAGAGACGGAGACAGAGACGGAGACGGAGACAGAGACGGAGAGAGAGACAGAGGCAGAGAGAGAGACAGAGACAGAGTCAGAGACAGAGACAGTGACAGAAACAGAAACGGAGACAGAGACGGAGACGGAGACGGAGACGGAGACGTAGACGGAGACAGAGACGGAGACGGAGACGGAGACGGAGACGGAGACGGAGACAGAGACAGAGACGGAGTCAGGGACAGGGACGTAGACAGAGACAAAGACGGAGACACAGACGGAGACAAAGACGGAGACGAAGACGGAGACAGAGACAGAGACAGAGACAGAGACAGAGACCGAGACGGAGACGGAGACAGAGACAGAGACAAAGACAGAGACGGAGACAGAGACTGGGAGAGGGACAAAGACAGAGACACAAACGGAGACCGAGACAGAGACGGAGACAGAGACAGAGACAAAGATAGAGACAGAGACAGAGACAGGGACAGAGAAAAGAGACAGAGACAGAAACAGAGACGGAGACAGAGACAGAGGCAGAGACAGAGACAGAGACAGAGGCAGAGACAGAGGCAGTGACAGAGACAGAGACAGAGACAGAGACAGAGGCAGAGACAGAGGTACAGTGACAGAGACAGGGACAGGGACAGAGAAAGAGACAGTGACAGGGAGAGGGACATAGACAGAGACAGAGACGGAGACCGAGACAGAGACAGAGACAGAGACAGAGACAGAGACAGAGACAGAGACAGAGACAGAGACAGAGACAGAGAGAGAGACAGAGACAGAGACAGAGACAGAGACAGAGACAAAGACGGAGACAAAGACGGACACATAGACAGAGACAGAGGCAGAGACAGAGACGGAGACAGACACAGAGACTGAGACAGAGACAGAGAAAGAGGCAGAGACAGAGACACAGACGGAGACGGAGACAGAGATGGAGACCGAGACAGAGGCAGAGAAAGGGACAGTGACAGAGACAGAGACAGAGACAGAGACAGAGACAGAGACAGAGACAGAGACAGAGACATAGACAGAGACAGAGACAGATACAGAGACAGAGACAAAGACGGAGACAAAGACGGACACATAGACAGAGACAGAGGCAGAGACAGAGACGGAGACAGACACAGAGACTGAGACAGAGACAGAGAAAGAGGCAGAGACAGAGACACAGACGGAGACGGAGACAGAGATGGAGACCGAGACAGAGGCAGAGAAAGAGACAGTGACAGAGACAGAGACAGAGACAGAGACAGAGACAGAGACAGAGACAGAGACAGAGACAGAGACAGAGACAGAGACAGAGACAGAGACAGAGACAGAGACAGAGACAGAGACAGAGACAGAGACAGAGACAGGGACAGGGACACAGACAGAGACAGAGACAGAGACAGAGACAGAGACCGAGACCGAGACGGAGACGGAGACAGAGACGGAGACAGAGACAGAGGCAGAGACAGAGACAGAGACAGAGTCAGAGACAGAGACAGTGACTGAAACAGAGACGGACAGAGACAGAGACAGAGACAGCGACGGAGACAGAGACGGAGACAGAGACAGAGTCAGAGACAGAGACAGTGACAGAAACAGAGACAGAGACAGAGACAGAGACGGAGACAGAGACTGGGAGAGGGACAAAGACAGAGACAGAAACGGAGACGGAGACGAAGACCGAGACAGAGACAGAGACAGAGACAGAGGCAGAGACAGAGACGGAGACGGAGACGAAGACGGAGACAGAGATGGAGACCGAGACAGAGGCAGAGACACAGACGGAGACGGAGACAGAGATGGAGACCGAGACAGAGGCAGAGAGAGAGACAGAGACAGAGCCAGAGACAGAGACAGTGACAGAGACAGAGACAGAGACAGAGACAGAGACAGAGACAGAGACAGAGACAGAGACAGAGACAGAGACAGAGACAAAGACGGAGACAAAGACGGAGACATAGACAGAGACAGAGGCAGAGACAGAGACGGAGACAGACACAGAGACTGAGACAGAGACAGAGAAAGAGGCAGAGACAGAGACACAGACGGAGACGGAGACAGAGATGGTGACCGAGACAGAGGCAGAGAGAGAGACAGTGACAGAGACAGAGACAGAGACAGAGACAGAGACAGAGACATAAACAGAGACAGGGACAGGGACACAGACAGAGACAGAGACAGAGACAGAGACCGAGACGGAGACGGAGACAGAGGCAGAGACAGAGACAGAGACAGAGTCAGAGACAGAGACAGTGACTGAAACAGAGACAGGGACAGAGACAGAGACAGAGACAGCGACGGAGACAGAGACAGAGACGCAGACGGAGACAGAGACGGAGACAGAGACTGGGAGAGGGACAACGACAGAGACAGTAACGGAGACCGAGACAGAGACGGAGACAGAGACAGAGACAAAGATAGAGACAGAGACAGAGACAGAGACAGAGACAGAGACAGAGACGGAGACAGAGACTGGGAGAGGGACAAAGACAGAGACAGAAACGGAGACCGAGACAGAGACGGAGACAGAGACAGAGACAAAGATAGAGACAGAGACAGAGACAGAGACAGAGAAAAGAGACAGAGACAGAAACAGAGACGGAGACAGAGACAGAGGCAGAGACAGAGACAGAGACAGAGGCAGAGACAGAGGCAGTGACAGAGACAGAGACAGAGGCAGAGACAGAGTCAGAGACAGAGACAGAGACAGTGACAGAAACAGAAACGGAGACAGAGACGGAGACGGAGACGGAGACAGAGACAGGGACGGAGACAGAGACGGAGACGGAGACGAATACGGAGACAGAGATGGAGACCGAGACAGAGGCAGAGACACAGACGGAGACGGAGACAGAGATGGAGACCGAGACAGAGGCAGAGAGAGAGACAGAGAGAGAGCCAGAGACAGAGACAGTGACAGAGATAGAGACGGAGACAGAGACAGAGACAGAGACAGAGACAGAGACAGAGACAGAGACAGGGACAGAGACAGAGACGGAGACAGAGACTGGGAGAGGGACAAAGACAGAGACAGAAACGGAGACCGAGACAGAGACGGAGACAGAGACAGAGACAAAGATAGAGACAGAGACAGAGACAGAGACAGAGAAAAGAGACAGAGACAGAAACAGAGACGGAGACAGAGACAGAGACAGAGACAAAGATAGAGACAGAGACAGAGACAGAGACAGAGACAGAGACAGAGACAGAGACGGAGACAGAGACTGGGAGAGGGACAAAGACAGAGACAGAAACGGAGACCGAGACAGAGACGGAGACAGAGACAGAGACAAAGATAGAGACAGAGACAGAGACAGAGACAGAGAAAAGAGACAGAGACAGAAACAGAGACGGAGACAGAGACAGAGGCAGAGACAGAGACAGAGACAGAGGCAGAGACAGAGGCAGTGACAGAGACAGAGACAGAGGCAGAGACAGAGTCAGAGACAGAGACAGAGACAGTGACAGAAACAGAAACGGAGACAGAGACGGAGACGGAGACGGAGACAGAGACAGGGACGGAGACAGAGACGGAGACGGAGACGAATACGGAGACAGAGATGGAGACCGAGACAGAGGCAGAGACACAGACGGAGACGGAGACAGAGATGGAGACCGAGACAGAGGCAGAGAGAGAGACAGAGAGAGAGCCAGAGACAGAGACAGTGACAGAGATAGAGACGGAGACAGAGACAGAGACAGAGACAGAGACAGAGACAGAGACAGAGACAGAGACAGAGACAGAGACAGAGACAGAGACAAAGACGGAGACAAAGACGGACACATAGACAGAGACAGAGGCAGAGACAGAGACGGAGACAGACACAGAGACTGAGACAGAGACAGAGAAAGAGGCAGAGACAGAGACACAGACCGAGACGGAGACAGAGATGGAGACCGAGACAGAGGCAGAGAAAGAGACAGTGACAGAGACAGAGACAGAGACAGAGACAGAGACAGAGACAGAGACAGAGACAGAGACAGAGACAGAGACAGAGACAGAGACATAGACAGAGACAGGGACAGGGACACAGACAGAGACAGAGACAGAGACAGAGACAGAGACAGAGACCGAGACCGAGACGGAGACGGAGACAGAGACGGAGACAGAGACAGAGGCAGAGACAGAGACAGAGACAGAGTCAGAGACAGAGACAGTGACTGAAACAGAGACAGGGACAGAGACAGAGACAGAGACAGCGACGGAGACAGAGACGGAGACAGAGACAGAGTCAGAGACAGAGACAGTGACAGAAACAGAGACAGAGACAGAGACAGAGACAGAGACGGAGACAGAGACTGGGAGAGGGACAAAGACAGAGACAGAGACGGAGACAGAGACAGAGACAGAGACAGAGACAGAGACAGGGACAGAGATAGAGACAGAGACTGGGAGAGGGACAAAGACAGAGACAGAGACGGGGAACGAGACAGAGACGGAGACAGAGACAAAGACGGAGACAAAGACGGAGACAAAGACGGAGACAGAGACAGAGACAAAGATAGAGACAGAGACAGAGACAGAGACAGAGAACAGAGACAGAGACAGAGACAGAGACAGAGAATGAGAACAGCGACAAAGACAGTGACAGAGATATAGACAGAGGCAGAGACAGAGACAGAGCCATAGACAGAGACAGAATCAGAGACGGAGACAGAGACGGAGACGGAGACAGAGACGGAGAGAGAGACAGAGGCAGAGAGAGAGACAGAGACAGAGTCAGAGACAGAGACAGTGACAGAAACAGAAACGGAGACAGAGACGGAGACGGAGACAGAGACAGAGACAAAGATAGAGACAGAGACAGAGACAGGGACAGAGAAAAGAGACAGAGACAGAAACAGAGACGGAGACAGAGACAGAGGCAGAGACAGAGACAGAGACAGAGGCAGAGACAGAGGCAGTGACAGAGACAGAGACAGAGACAGAGACAGAGGCAGAGACAGAGGTACAGTGACAGAGACAGGGACAGGGACAGAGAAAGAGACAGTGACAGGGAGAGGGACATAGACAGAGACAGAGACGGAGACCGAGACAGAGACAGAGACAGAGACAGAGACAGAGACAGAGACAGAGACAGAGACAGAGACAGAGACAGAGACAGAGACAGAGACAGAGACAGAGACAGAGACAGAGAGAGAGACAGAGACAGAGACAGAGACAGAGACAAAGACGGAGACAAAGACGGACACATAGACAGAGACAGAGGCAGAGACAGAGACGGAGACAGACACAGAGACTGAGACAGAGACAGAGAAAGAGGCAGAGACAGAGACACAGACGGAGACGGAGACAGAGATGGAGACCGAGACAGAGGCAGAGAAAGGGACAGTGACAGAGACAGAGACAGAGACAGAGACAGAGACAGAGACAGAGACAGAGACATAGACAGAGACAGAGACAGATACAGAGACAGAGACAAAGACGGAGACAAAGACGGACACATAGACAGAGACAGAGGCAGAGACAGAGACGGAGACAGACACAGAGACTGAGACAGAGACAGAGAAAGAGGCAGAGACAGAGACACAGACGGAGACGGAGACAGAGATGGAGACCGAGACAGAGGCAGAGAAAGAGACAGTGACAGAGACAGAGACAGAGACAGAGACAGAGACAGAGGCAGAGACAGAGACAGAGACAGAGACAGAGACAGAGACAGAGACAGAGACAGAGACAGAGACAGAGACAGAGACATAGACAGAGACAGGGACAGGGACACAGACAGAGACAGAGACAGAGACAGAGACAGAGACAGAGACCGAGACCGAGACGGAGACGGAGACAGAGACGGAGACAGAGACAGAGGCAGAGACAGAGACAGAGACAGAGTCAGAGACAGAGACAGTGACTGAAACAGAGACGGACAGAGACAGAGACAGAGACAGCGACGGAGACAGAGACGGAGACAGAGACAGAGTCAGAGACAGAGACAGTGACAGAAACAGAGACAGAGACAGAGACAGAGACGGAGACAGAGACTGGGAGAGGGACAAAGACAGAGACAGAAACGGAGACGGAGACGAAGACCGAGACAGAGACAGAGACAGAGACAGAGGCAGAGACAGAGACGGAGACGGAGACGAAGACGGAGACAGAGATGGAGACCGAGACAGAGGCAGAGACACAGACGGAGACGGAGACAGAGATGGAGACCGAGACAGAGGCAGAGAGAGAGACAGAGACAGAGCCAGAGACAGAGACAGTGACAGAGACAGAGACAGAGACAGAGACAGAGACAGAGACAGAGACAGAGACAGAGACAGAGACAGAGACAGAGACAGAGACAAAGACGGAGACAAAGACGGAGACATAGACAGAGACAGAGGCAGAGACAGAGACGGAGACAGACACAGAGACTGAGACAGAGACAGAGAAAGAGGCAGAGACAGAGACACAGGCGGAGACGGAGACAGAGATGGAGACCGAGACAGAGGCAGAGAGAAAGACAGTGA
>OX243803.1:14557500-14580000 GCA_945859595.2 Megachile willughbiella | reverse complement strand
AGACAGTGACAGAGATATAGACAGAGGCAGAGACAGAGACAGAGCCATAGACAGAGACAGAATCAGAGACGGAGACAGAGACGGAGACGGGGACAGAGACGGAGAGAGAGACAGAGGCAGAGAGAGAGACAGAGACAGAGTCAGATACAGAGACAGTGACAGAAACAGAAACGGAGACAGAGACGGAGACGGAGACGGAGACGGAGACGTAGACGGAGACGGAGACGGAGACGGAGACGGAGACGGAGACAGAGACAGAGACGGAGTCAGGGACAGGGACGTAGACAGAGACAAAGACGGAGACAAAGACGGAGACAAAGACGGAGACGAAGACGGAGACAGAGACAGAGACAGAGACAGAGACAGAGACCGAGACGGAGACGGAGACAGTAACGGAGAAAGAGACAGAGGCAGAGACAGAGACAGAGACAGAGACAGTGACTGAAACAGAGACAGGGACAGAGACAGAGACAGAGACAGCGACGGAGACAGAGACAGAGACGCAGACGGAGACAGAGACGGAGACAGAGACTGGGAGAGGGACAACGACAGAGACAGAAACGGAGACCGAGACACAGACGGAGACAGAGACAGAGACAAAGATAGAGACAGAGACAGAGACAGAGACAGAGACGGAGACAGAGACTGGGAGAGGGACAAAGACAGAGACAGAAACGGAGACCGAGACAGAGACGGAGACAGAGACAGAGACAAAGATAGAGACAGAGACAGAGACAGGGACAGAGAAAAGAGACAGAGACAGAAACAGAGACGGAGACAGAGACAGAGGCAGAGACAGAGAGAGAGACAGAGGCAGAGACAGAGGCAGTGACAGAGACAGAGACAGAGACAGAGACAGAGGCAGAGACAGAGGTACAGTGACAGAGACAGGGACAGGGACAGAGACAGAGACAGAGAAAGAGACAGTGACAGGGAGAGGGACATAGACAGAGACAGAGACGGAGACCGAGACAGAGACAGAGACAGAGACAGAGACAGAGACAGAGACAGAGACAGAGACAGAGACAGAGAGAGAGACAGAGACAGAGACAGAGACAGAGACAGAGACAGAGACAGAGACAAAGACGGAGACAAAGACGCACACATAGACAGAGACAGAGGCAGAGACAGAGACGGAGACAGACACAGAGACTGAGACAGAGACAGAGAAAGAGGCAGAGACAGAGACACAGACGGAGACGGAGACAGAGATGGAGACCGAGACAGAGGCAGAGAAAGGGACAGTGACAGAGACAGAGACAGAGACAGAGACAGAGACAGAGACAGAGACAGAGACAGAGACATAGACAGAGACAGAGACAGATACAGAGACAGAGACAAAGACGGAGACAAAGACGGACACATAGACAGAGACAGAGGCAGAGACAGAGACGGAGACAGACACAGAGACTGAGACAGAGACAGAGAAAGAGGCAGAGACAGAGACACAGACGGAGACGGAGACAGAGATGGAGACCGAGACAGAGGCAGAGAAAGAGACAGTGACAGAGACAGAGACAGAGACAGAGACAGAGACAGAGACAGAGACAGAGACAGAGACAGAGACAGAGACAGAGACAGAGACAGAGACAGAGACATAGACAGAGACAGGGACAGGGACACAGACAGAGACAGAGACAGAGACAGAGACAGAGACAGAGACCGAGACCGAGACGGAGACGGAGACAGAGACGGAGACAGAGACAGAGGCAGAGACAGAGACAGAGACAGAGTCAGAGACAGAGACAGTGACTGAAACAGAGACGGACAGAGACAGAGACAGAGACAGCGACGGAGACAGAGACGGAGACAGAGACAGAGTCAGAGACAGAGACAGTGACAGAAACAGAGACAGAGACAGAGACAGAGACGGAGACAGAGACTGGGAGAGGGACAAAGACAGAGACAGAAACGGAGACGGAGACGAAGACCGAGACAGAGACAGAGACAGAGACAGAGGCAGAGACAGAGACGGAGACGGAGACGAAGACGGAGACAGAGATGGAGACCGAGACAGAGGCAGAGACACAGACGGAGACGGAGACAGAGATGGAGACCGAGACAGAGGCAGAGAGAGAGACAGAGACAGAGCCAGAGACAGAGACAGTGACAGAGACAGAGACAGAGACAGAGACAGAGAGAGAGACAGAGACAGAGACAGAGACAGAGACAGAGACAGAGACAGAGACAGAGACAAAGACGGAGACAAAGACGGAGACATAGACAGAGACAGAGGCAGAGACAGAGACGGAGACAGACACAGAGACTGAGACAGAGACAGAGAAAGAGGCAGAGACAGAGACACAGACGGAGACGGAGACAGAGATGCAGACCGAGACAGAGGCAGAGAGAGAGACAGTGACAGAGACAGAGACAGAGACAGAGACAGAGACATAGACAGAGACAGGGACAGGGACACAGACAGAGACAGAGACAGAGACAGAGACAGAGACAGAGACAGAGACAGAGACGGAGACAGAGTCGGAGACAGAGACGGAGACAGAGACAAAGACGGAGACAAAGACGGAAACAACGACGGAGACAGAGACAGAGACAAAGATAGAGACAGACACGGAGACCGAGACAGAGACAGAGACAGAGACGGAGACGGAGTCAGGGACAGGGACGTAGACAGAGACAAAGACGGAGACAAAGACGGAGACAAAGACGGAGACGAAGACGGAGACAGAGACAGAGACAAAGATAGAGACAGAGACAGCGGCAGAGAAAGAGACAGACACAGAGACAGAGACTCAGACGGAGACAGAGGGAGAGACAGAGACAGAGACAGAGACAGGGACACAGACACAGACAGAGACAGAGACAGAGACAGAGACAGAGACAGAGACGGAGACGGAGACAGAGACGGAGAGAGGGACAGAGGCAGAGAGAGAGACAGAGACAGAGTCAGAGACAGAGACAGTGACTGAAACAGAGACAGGGACACAGACAGAGACAGAGACAGCGACGGAGACAGAGACGGAGACAGAGACAGAGTCAGAGACAGAGACAGTGACAGAAACAGAGACAGAGACAGAGACAGAGACAGAGACAGAGACGGAGACAGAGACTGGGAGAGGGACAAAGACAGAGACAGAGACGGAGACAGAGACAGAGACAGAGACAGAGACAGAGACAGGGACAGAGATAGAGACAGAGACTGGGAGAGGGACAAAGACAGAGACAGAGACGGGGAACGAGACAGAGACGGAGACAGAGACAAAGACGGAGACAAAGACGGAGACAAAGACGGAGACAGAGACAGAGACAAAGATAGAGACAGAGACAGAGACAGAGACAGAGAACAGAGACAGAGAGAGAGACAGAGACAGAGACAGAGAACAGAGACAGAGACAGAGACAGAGACAGAAACAGAGACAAAGACGGAGACAAAGATGGAGACAGAGACAGCGACAAAGACAGTGACAGAGATATAGACAGAGGCAGAGACAGAGACAGAGCCATAGACAGAGACAGAATCAGAGACGGAGACAGAGACGGAGACGGAGACAGAGACGGAGAGAGAGACAGAGGCAGAGAGAGAGACAGAGACAGAGTCAGAGACAGAGACAGTGACAGAAACAGAAACGGAGACAGAGACGGAGACGGAGACGGAGACGGAGACGTAGACGGAGACGGAGACGGAGACGGAGACGGAGACGGAGACAGAGACAGAGACGGAGTCAGGGACAGGGACGTAGACAGAGACAAAGACGGAGACAAAGACGGAGACAAAGACGGAGACGAAGACGGAGACAGAGACAGAGACAGAGACAGAGACAGAGACCGAGACGGAGACGGAGACAGTAACGGAGAAAGAGACAGAGGCAGAGACAGAGACAGAGACAGAGACAGTGTCTGAAACAGAGACAGGGACAGAGACAGAGACAGAGACAGCGACGGAGACAGAGACAGAGACGCAGACGGAGACAGAGACGGAGACAGAGACGGAGACAGAGACTGGGAGAGGGACAACGACAGAGACAGAAACGGAGACCGAGACACAGACGGAGACAGAGACAGAGACAAAGATAGAGACAGAGACAGAGACAGAGACAGAGACAGAGACGGAGACAGAGACTGGGAGAGGGACAAAGACAGAGACAGAAACGGAGACCGAGACAGAGACGGAGACAGAGACAGAGACAAAGATAGAGACAGAGACAGAGACAGGGACAGAGAAAAGAGACAGAGACAGAAACAGTGACGGAGACAGAGACAGAGGCAGAGACAGAGACAGAGACAGAGGCAGAGACAGAGGCAGTGACAGAGCCAGAGACAGAGACAGAGACAGAGGCAGAGACAGAGGTACAGTGACAGAGACAGGGACAGGGACAGAGACAGAGACAGAGAAAGAGACAGTGACAGGGAGAGGGACATAGACAGAGACAGAGACGGAGACCGAGACAGAGACAGAGACAGAGACAGAGACAGAGACAGAGACAGAGACAGAGACAGAGACAGAGACAGAGACAGAGACAGAGAGAGAGACAGAGACAGAGACAGAGACAGAGACAGAGACAAAGACGGAGACAAAGACGGACACATAGACAGAGACAGAGGCAGAGACAGAGACGGAGACAGACACAGAGACTGAGACAGAGACAGAGAAAGAGGCAGAGACAGAGACACAGACGGAGACGGAGACAGAGATGGAGACCGAGACAGAGGCAGAGAAAGGGACAGTGACAGAGACAGAGACAGAGACAGAGACAGAGACAGAGACAGAGACAGAGACAGAGACAGAGACATAGACAGAGACAGAGACAGATACAGAGACAGAGACAAAGACGGAGACAAAGACGGACACATAGACAGAGACAGAGGCAGAGACAGAGACGGAGACAGACACAGAGACTGAGACAGAGACAGAGAAAGAGGCAGAGACAGAGACACAGACGGAGACGGAGACAGAGATGGAGACCGAGACAGAGGCAGAGAAAGAGACAGTGACAGAGACAGAGACAGAGACAGAGACAGAGACAGAGACAGAGACAGAGACAGAGACAGAGACAGAGACAGAGACAGAGACAGAGACAGAGACAGAGACAGAGACAGAGACATAGACAGAGACAGGGACAGGGACACAGACAGAGACAGAGACAGAGACAGAGACAGAGACAGAGACCGAGACCGAGACGGAGACGGAGACAGAGACGGAGACAGAGACAGAGGCAGAGACAGAGACAGAGACAGAGTCAGAGACAGAGACAGTGACTGAAACAGAGACGGACAGAGACAGAGACAGAGACAGCGACGGAGACAGAGACGGAGACAGAGACAGAGTCAGAGACAGAGACAGTGACAGAAACAGAGACAGAGACAGAGACAGAGACGGAGACAGAGACTGGGAGAGGGACAAAGACAGAGACAGAAACGGAGACGGAGACGAAGACCGAGACAGAGACAGAGACAGAGACAGAGGCAGAGACAGAGACGGAGACGGAGACGAAGACGGAGACAGAGATGGAGACCGAGACAGAGGCAGAGACACAGACGGAGACGGAGACAGAGATGGAGACCGAGACAGAGGCAGAGAGAGAGACAGAGACAGAGCCAGAGACAGAGACAGTGACAGAGACAGAGACAGAGACAGAGACAGAGACAGAGACAGAGACAGAGACAGAGACAGAGACAGAGACAGGGACAGAGACAGAGACAAAGACGGAGACAAAGACGGAGACATATACAGAGACAGAGGCAGAGACAGAGACGGAGACAGACACAGAGACTGAGACAGAGACAGAGAAAGAGGCAGAGACAGAGACACAGACGGAGACGGAGACAGAGATGGAGACCGAGACAGAGGCAGAGAGAGAGACAGTGACAGAGACAGAGACAGAGACAGAGACAGAGACATAGACAGAGACAGGGACAGGGACACAGACAGAGACAGAGACAGAGACAGAGACCGAGACGGAGACGGAGACAGAGGCAGAGACAGAGACAGAGACAGAGACAGAGACGGAGACGGAGACAGACGCGGAGACAGAGACAGGGGCAGAGAGAGAGACAGAGACAGAGTCAGAGACAGAAACAGAGACGGAGACAGAGACAAAGACGGAGACAAAGACGGACGCAAAGACGGAGACAGAGACAGAGTCAGAGACAGAGACAGTGACAGAAACAGAGACAGTGACAGAGACAGAGACGGAGACAGAGACGGAGACGGAGACAGAGACGGAGACGGAGACGGAGACGGAGACGGAGACGGAGACGGAGACGGAGACGGAGACGGAGACGGAGACCGAGACAGAGACAGAGACAGAGACAGAGACAGAGACAGAGACAGAGACAGAGACAGGGACAGAGACAGAGACAGAGACAAAAGACGGAGACAGAGACGGAGACAAAGACGGAGACAGAGACAGAGACAGAGACAGAGACAAAGATAAAGACAGAGACAGAGACAGAGACAGAGACAGAGACAGAGACAGAGACAGAGAAAGAGACAGAATCAGAGACAGAGACGGAGACGGAGACAGAGATGGAGACCGAGACAGAGACAGGGACAGGGACACAGACAGAGACAGAGACAGAGACAGAGACAGGGACAGAGACAGAGACAGAGACGGAGACGAAGACACAGATGGAGACCGAGACAGGGGCAGAGAGAGAGACAGAGACAGAGTCAGAGACAGCGACAAAGACAGTGACAGAGATATAGACAGAGGCAGAGACAGAGACAGAGCCATAGACAGAGACAGAATCAGAGACGGAGACAGAGACGGAGACGGAGACAGAGACGGAGAGAGAGACAGAGGCAGAGAGAGAGACAGAGACAGAGTCAGAGACAGAGACAGTGACAGAAACAGAAACGGAGACAGAGACGGAGACGGAGACGGAGACGGAGACGTAGACGGAGACGGAGACGGAGACGGAGACGGAGACGGAGACGGAGACGGAGACAGAGACAGAGACGGAGTCAGGGACAGGGACGTAGACAGAGACAAAGACGGAGACAAAGACGGAGACAAAGACGGAGACGAAGACGGAGACAGAGACAGAGACAGAGACAGAGACAGAGACCGAGACGGAGACGGAGACAGTAACGGAGAAAGAGACAGAGGCAGAGACAGAGACAGAGACAGAGACAGTGTCTGAAACAGAGACAGGGACAGAGACAGAGACAGAGACAGCGACGGAGACAGAGACAGAGACGCAGACGGAGACAGAGACGGAGACAGAGACTGGGAGAGGGACAACGACAGAGACAGAAACGGAGACCGAGACACAGACGGAGACAGAGACAGAGACAAAGATAGAGACAGAGACAGAGACAGAGACAGAGACGGAGACAGAGACTGGGAGAGGGACAAAGACAGAGACAGAAACGGAGACCGAGACAGAGACGGAGACAGAGACAGAGACAAAGATAGAGACAGAGACCGAGACAGGGACAGAGAAAAGAGACAGAGACAGAAACAGTGACGGAGACAGAGACAGAGGCAGAGACAGAGACAGAGACAGAGGCAGAGACAGAGGCAGTGACAGAGCCAGAGACAGAGACAGAGACAGAGGCAGAGACAGAGGTACAGTGACAGAGACAGGGACAGGGACAGAGACAGAGACAGAGAAAGAGACAGTGACAGGGAGAGGGACATAGACAGAGACAGAGACGGAGACCGAGACAGAGACAGAGACAGAGAGAGAGACAGAGACAGAGACAGAGACAGAGACAGAGACAGAGACAGAGACAGAGAGAGAGACAGAGACAGAGACAGAGACAGAGACAGAGACAAAGACGGAGACAAAGACGGACACATAGACAGAGACAGAGGCAGAGACAGAGACGGAGACAGACACAGAGACTGAGACAGAGACAGAGAAAGAGGCAGAGACAGAGACACAGACGGAGACGGAGACAGAGATGGAGACCGAGACAGAGGCAGAGAAAGGGACAGTGACAGAGACAGAGACAGAGACAGAGACAGAGACAGAGACAGAGACAGAGACAGAGACAGAGACATAGACAGAGACAGAGACAGATACAGAGACAGAGACAAAGACGGAGACAAAGACGGACACATAGACAGAGACAGAGGCAGAGACAGAGACGGAGACAGACACAGAGACTGAGACAGAGACAGAGAAAGAGGCAGAGACAGAGACACAGACGGAGACGGAGACAGAGATGGAGACCGAGACAGAGGCAGAGAAAGAGACAGTGACAGAGACAGAGACAGAGACAGAGACAGAGACAGAGACAGAGACAGAGACAGAGACAGAGACAGAGACAGAGACAGAGACAGAGACAGAGACAGAGACAGAGACAGAGACATAGACAGAGACAGGGACAGGGACACAGACAGAGACAGAGACAGAGACAGAGACAGAGACAGAGACCGAGACCGAGACGGAGACGGAGACAGAGACGGAGACAGAGACAGAGGCAGAGACAGAGACAGAGACAGAGTCAGAGACAGAGACAGTGACTGAAACAGAGACGGACAGAGACAGAGACAGAGACAGCGACGGAGACAGAGACGGAGACAGAGACAGAGTCAGAGACAGAGACAGTGACAGAAACAGAGACAGAGACAGAGACAGAGACGGAGACAGAGACTGGGAGAGGGACAAAGACAGAGACAGAAACGGAGACGGAGACGAAGACCGAGACAGAGACAGAGACAGAGACAGAGGCAGAGACAGAGACGGAGACGGAGACGAAGACGGAGACAGAGATGGAGACCGAGACAGAGGCAGAGACACAGACGGAGACGGAGACAGAGATGGAGACCGAGACAGAGGCAGAGAGAGAGACAGAGACAGAGCCAGAGACAGAGACAGTGACAGAGACAGAGACAGAGACAGAGACAGAGACAGAGACAGAGACAGAGACAGAGACAGAGACAGAGACAGAGACAGGGACAGAGACAGAGACAAAGACGGAGACAAAGACGGAGACATAGACAGAGACAGAGGCAGAGACAGAGACGGAGACAGACACAGAGACTGAGACAGAGACAGAGAAAGAGGCAGAGACAGAGACACAGACGGAGACGGAGACAGAGATGGAGACCGAGACAGAGGCAGAGAGAGAGACAGTGACAGAGACAGAGACAGAGACAGAGACAGAGACATAGACAGAGACAGGGACAGGGACACAGACAGAGACAGAGACAGAGACAGAGACCGAGACGGAGACGGAGACAGAGGCAGAGACAGAGACAGAGACAGAGACAGAGACGGAGACGGAGACAGAGACGGAGACAGAGACAGGGGCAGAGAGAGAGACAGAGACAGAGTCAGAGACAGAAACAGAGACGGAGACAGAGACAAAGACGGAGACAAAGACGGACGCAAAGACGGAGACAGAGACAGAGTCAGAGACAGAGACAGTGACAGAAACAGAGACAGTGACAGAGACAGAGACGGAGACAGAGACGGAGACGGAGACAGAGACGGAGACGGAGACGGAGACGGAGACGGAGACGGAGACGGAGACGGAGACGGAGACGGAGACGGAGACCGAGACAGAGACAGAGACAGAGACAGAGACAGAGACAGAGACAGAGACAGGGACAGAGACAGAGACAGAGACAAAAGACGGAGACAGAGACGGAGACAAAGACGGAGACAGAGACAGAGACAGAGACAGAGACAAAGATAAAGACAGAGACAGAGACAGAGACAGAGACAGAGACAGAGACAGAGAAAGAGACAGAATCAGAGACAGAGACGGAGACGGAGACAGAGATGGAGACCGAGACAGAGACAGGGACAGGGACACAGACAGAGACAGAGACAGAGACAGAGACAGAGACAGAGACAGAGACAGGGACAGAGACAGAGACAGAGACGGAGACGAAGACACAGATGGAGACCGAGACAGGGGCAGAGAGAGAGACAGAGACAGAGTCAGAGACAGAGACAGAGACAGTGACAGAGACAGAGACAGATACAGGGACAGAGACAGAGACAGAGACAGAGACAGAGACAGAGACAGAGACAGAGACAGGGACAGAGACAGAGACAGAGACAGAGACGAAGATGGAGACGGATACGGAGACGGAGACAGAGACAGAGACAGAGACAGAGATAGAGAGACAGAGACAGAGACAGAGACGGAGACGGAGACAGAGACGGAGACAGGGACAGAGGCAGAGGGACAGACGGAGACAGGGACAGAGGCAGAGAGCGAGACAGAGACAGAGACGAAGACAGAGACGGAGATCGAGACGGAGACGGAGACAGAGACAGAGACAGAGACGGAGACAGAGACAAAGACGGAGACAAAGACGGACGCAAAGACGGAGACAAAGACGGAGACAAAGACGGAGGCAGAGACAGAGACAAAAATAGAGACAGAGACAGAGACAGAGACAGAGACAGAGACAGAGACGGAGACGGAGACAGAGACGGAGACAGAGTCAGAGGCAGAGACAGAGACAGAGACAGAGTCAGAGACAGAGACAGTGACAGAGACAGAGACGGAGACAGAGACGGAGACGGAGACCGAGACGGAGACGGAGACGGAGACGGAGACGGAGACGGAGACGGAGACGGAGACGGAGACGGAGACGGAGACGGAGACGGAGACGGAGACGGAGACGGAGACGGAGACGGAGACGGAGACGGAGACGGAGACCGAGACAGAGACAGAGACAGAGACAGAGACAGAGACAGAGACAGGGACAGAGACAGAGACAGAGACAAAGACGGAGACAGAGACGGAGACAAAGACGGAGACAGAGACAGAGACAGAGACAGAGACAGAGACAGAGACAGAGACAGAGACAGAGACAGAGAGAGAGACAGAGACAGAGACAGAGACAGAGACAGAGACAAAGACGGAGACAAAGACGGACACATAGACAGAGACAGAGGCAGAGACAGAGACGGAGACAGACACAGAGACTGAGACAGAGACAGAGAAAGAGGCAGAGACAGAGACACAGACGGAGACGGAGACAGAGATGGAGACCGAGACAGAGGCAGAGAAAGGGACAGTGACAGAGACAGAGACAGAGACAGAGACAGAGACAGAGACAGAGACAGAGACAGAGACAGAGACATAGACAGAGACAGAGACAGATACAGAGACAGAGACAAAGACGGAGACAAAGACGGACACATAGACAGAGACAGAGGCAGAGACAGAGACGGAGACAGACACAGAGACTGAGACAGAGACAGAGAAAGAGGCAGAGACAGAGACACAGACGGAGACGGAGACAGAGATGGAGACCGAGACAGAGGCAGAGAAAGAGACAGTGACAGAGACAGAGACAGAGACAGAGACAGAGACAGAGACAGAGACAGAGACAGAGACAGAGACAGAGACAGAGACAGAGACAGAGACAGAGACAGAGACAGAGACATAGACAGAGACAGGGACAGGGACACAGACAGAGACAGAGACAGAGACAGAGACAGAGACAGAGACCGAGACCGAGACGGAGACGGAGACAGAGACGGAGACAGAGACAGAGGCAGAGACAGAGACAGAGACAGAGTCAGAGACAGAGACAGTGACTGAAACAGAGACGGACAGAGACAGAGACAGAGACAGCGACGGAGACAGAGACGGAGACAGAGACAGAGTCAGAGACAGAGACAGTGACAGAAACAGAGACAGAGACAGAGACAGAGACGGAGACAGAGACTGGGAGAGGGACAAAGACAGAGACAGAAACGGAGACGGAGACGAAGACCGAGACAGAGACAGAGACAGAGACAGAGGCAGAGACAGAGACGGAGACGGAGACGAAGACGGAGACAGAGATGGAGACCGAGACAGAGGCAGAGACACAGACGGAGACGGAGACAGAGATGGAGACCGAGACAGAGGCAGAGAGAGAGACAGAGACAGAGCCAGAGACAGAGACAGTGACAGAGACAGAGACAGAGACAGAGACAGAGACAGAGACAGAGACAGAGACAGAGACAGAGACAGAGACAGGGACAGAGACAGAGACAAAGACGGAGACAAAGACGGAGACATAGACAGAGACAGAGGCAGAGACAGAGACGGAGACAGACACAGAGACTGAGACAGAGACAGAGAAAGAGGCAGAGACAGAGACACAGACGGAGGCGGAGACAGAGATGGAGACCGAGACAGAGGCAGAGAGAGAGACAGTGACAGAGACAGAGACAGAGACAGAGACAGAGACATAGACAGAGACAGGGACAGGGACACAGACAGAGACAGAGACAGAGACAGAGACCGAGACGGAGACGGAGACAGAGGCAGAGACAGAGACAGAGACAGAGACAGGGACACAGACAGAGACAGAGACAGAGACAGAGACAGAGACAGAGACAGGGACAGAGACAGAGACAGAGACGGAGACGAAGACACAGATGGAGACCGAGACAGGGGCAGAGAGAGAGACAGAGACAGAGTCAGAGACAGCGACAAAGACAGTGACAGAGATATAGACAGAGGCAGAGACAGAGACAGAGCCATAGACAGAGACAGAATCAGAGACGGAGACAGAGACGGAGACGGAGACAGAGACGGAGAGAGAGACAGAGGCAGAGAGAGAGACAGAGACAGAGTCAGAGACAGAGACAGTGACAGAAACAGAAACGGAGACAGAGACGGAGACGGAGACGGAGACGGAGACGTAGACGGAGACGGAGACGGAGACGGAGACGGAGACGGAGACGGAGACGGAGACAGAGACAGAGACGGAGTCAGGGACAGGGACGTAGACAGAGACAAAGACGGAGACAAAGACGGAGACAAAGACGGAGACGAAGACGGAGACAGAGACAGAGACAGAGACAGAGACAGAGACCGAGACGGAGACGGAGACAGTAACGGAGAAAGAGACAGAGGCAGAGACAGAGACAGAGACAGAGACAGTGTCTGAAACAGAGACAGGGACAGAGACAGAGACAGAGACAGCGACGGAGACAGAGACCGAGACACAGACGGAGACAGAGACAGAGACAAAGATAGAGACAGAGACAGAGACAGAGACAGAGACGGAGACAGAGACTGGGAGAGGGACAAAGACAGAGACAGAAACGGAGACCGAGACAGAGACGGAGACAGAGACAGAGACAAAGATAGAGACAGAGACCGAGACAGGGACAGAGAAAAGAGACAGAGACAGAAACAGTGACGGAGACAGAGACAGAGGCAGAGACAGAGACAGAGACAGAGGCAGAGACAGAGGCAGTGACAGAGCCAGAGACAGAGACAGAGACAGAGGCAGAGACAGAGGTACAGTGACAGAGACAGGGACAGGGACAGAGACAGAGACAGAGAAAGAGACAGTGACAGGGAGAGGGACATAGACAGAGACAGAGACGGAGACCGAGACAGAGACAGAGACAGAGAGAGAGACAGAGACAGAGACAGAGACAGAGACAGAGACAGAGACAGAGACAGAGAGAGAGACAGAGACAGAGACAGAGACAGAGACAGAGACAAAGACGGAGACAAAGACGGACACATAGACAGAGACAGAGGCAGAGACAGAGACGGAGACAGACACAGAGACTGAGACAGAGACAGAGAAAGAGGCAGAGACAGAGACACAGACGGAGACGGAGACAGAGATGGAGACCGAGACAGAGGCAGAGAAAGGGACAGTGACAGAGACAGAGACAGAGACAGAGACAGAGACAGAGACAGAGACAGAGACAGAGACAGAGACCGAGACGGAGACGGAGACAGAGGCAGAGACAGAGACAGAGACAGAGACAGAGACGGAGACGGAGACAGAGACGGAGACAGAGACAGGGGCAGAGAGAGAGACAGAGACAGAGTCAGAGACAGAAACAGAGACGGAGACAGAGACAAAGACGGAGACAAAGACGGACGCAAAGACGGAGACAGAGACAGAGTCAGAGACAGAGACAGTGACAGAAACAGAGACAGTGACAGAGACAGAGACGGAGACAGAGACGGAGACGGAGACAGAGACGGAGACGGAGACGGAGACGGAGACGGAGACGGAGACGGAGACGGAGACGGAGACGGAGACCGAGACAGAGACAGAGACAGAGACAGAGACAGAGACAGAGACAGAGACAGGGACAGAGACAGAGACAGAGACAAAAGACGGAGACAGAGACGGAGACAAAGACGGAGACAGAGACAGAGACAGAGACAGAGACAAAGATAAAGACAGAGACAGAGACAGAGACAGAGACAGAGACAGAGACAGAGAAAGAGACAGAATCAGAGACAGAGACGGAGACGGAGACAGAGATGGAGACCGAGACAGAGACAGGGACAGGGACACAGACAGAGACAGAGACAGAGACAGAGACAGAGACAGAGACAGAGACAGAGACAGGGACAGAGACAGAGACAGAGACGGAGACGAAGACACAGATGGAGACCGAGACAGGGGCAGAGAGAGAGACAGAGACAGAGTCAGAGACAGAAACAGAGACGGAGACAGAGACAAAGACGGAGACAAAGACGGACGCAAAGACGGAGACAGAGACAGAGTCAGAGACAGAGACAGTGACAGAAACAGAGACAGTGACAGAGACAGAGACGGAGACAGAGACGGAGACGGAGACAGAGACGGAGACGGAGACGGAGACGGAGACGGAGACGGAGACGGAGACGGAGACGGAGACGGAGACCGAGACAGAGACAGAGACAGAGACAGAGACAGAGACAGAGACAGAGACAGGGACAGAGACAGAGACAGAGACAAAAGACGGAGACAGAGACGGAGACAAAGACGGAGACAGAGACAGAGACAGAGACAGAGACAAAGATAAAGACAGAGACAGAGACAGAGACAGAGACAGAGAAAGAGACAGAATCAGAGACAGAGACGGAGACGGAGACAGAGATGGAGACCGAGACAGAGACAGGGACAGGGACACAGACAGAGACAGAGACAGAGACAGAGACAGAGACAGAGACAGAGACAGGGACAGAGACAGAGACAGAGACGGAGACGAAGACACAGATGGAGACCGAGACAGGGGCAGAGAGAGAGACAGAGACAGAGTCAGAGACAGAGACAGAGACAGTGACAGAGACAGAGACAGATACAGGGACAGAGACAGAGACAGAGACAGAGACAGAGACAGAGACAGAGACAGAGACAGGGACAGAGACAGAGACAGAGACAGAGACGAAGATGGAGACGGATACGGAGACGGAGACAGAGACAGAGACAGAGACAGAGATAGAGAGACAGAGACAGAGACAGAGACGGAGACGGAGACAGAGACGGAGACAGGGACAGAGGCAGAGGGACAGACGGAGACAGGGACAGAGGCAGAGAGCGAGACAGAGACAGAGACGAAGACAGAGACGGAGATCGAGACGGAGACGGAGACAGAGACAGAGACAGAGACGGAGACAGAGACAAAGACGGAGACAAAGACGGACGCAAAGACGGAGACAAAGACGGAGACAAAGACGGAGGCAGAGACAGAGACAAAAATAGAGACAGAGACAGAGACAGAGACAGAGACAGAGACAGAGACGGAGACGGAGACAGAGACGGAGACAGAGTCAGAGGCAGAGAGA
Source organism: Megachile willughbiella (assembly GCA_945859595.2). Classification (NCBI taxonomy): domain Eukaryota; kingdom Metazoa; phylum Arthropoda; class Insecta; order Hymenoptera; family Megachilidae; genus Megachile; species Megachile willughbiella. The sequence goes on along the minus strand of OX243803.1, from coordinate 14,564,537 downwards.
GAGACAGAGACAGAGCCAGAGACAGAGACAGAGACAAAAGACGGAGACAGAGACGGAGACAAAGACGGATACGGAGACGGAGACAGAGACAGAGACAGAGACAGAGATAGAGAGACAGAGACAGAGACAGTGACAGAGACAGAGACGGAGACGGAGACCGAGACGGAGACGGAGACGGAGACGGAGACGGAGACGGAGACGGAGACGGAGACGGAGACGGAGACGGAGACGGAGACGGAGACGGAGACCGAGACAGAGACAGAGACAGAGACAGAGACAGAGACAGAGACAGGGACAGAGACAGAGACAGAGACAAAGACGGAGACAGAGACGGAGACAAAGACGGAGACAGAGACAGAGACAGAGACAGAGACAGAGACAGAGACAGAGACAGAGAGAGAGACAGAGACAGAGACAGAGACAGAGACAGAGACAAAGACGGAGACAAAGACGGACACATAGACAGAGACAGAGGCAGAGACAGAGACGGAGACAGACACAGAGACTGAGACAGAGACAGAGAAAGAGGCAGAGACAGAGACACAGACGGAGACGGAGACAGAGATGGAGACCGAGACAGAGGCAGAGAAAGGGACAGTGACAGAGACAGAGACAGAGACAGAGACAGAGACAGAGACAGAGACAGAGACAGAGACATAGACAGAGACAGAGACAGATACAGAGACAGAGACAAAGACGGAGACAAAGACGGACACATAGACAGAGACAGAGGCAGAGACAGAGACGGAGACAGACACAGAGACTGAGACAGAGACAGAGAAAGAGGCAGAGACAGAGACACAGACGGAGACGGAGACAGAGATGGAGACCGAGACAGAGGCAGAGAAAGAGACAGTGACAGAGACAGAGACAGAGACAGAGACAGAGACAGAGACAGAGACAGAGACAGAGACAGAGACAGAGACAGAGACAGAGACAGAGACAGAGACAGAGACAGAGACAGAGACATAGACAGAGACAGGGACAGGGACACAGACAGAGACAGAGACAGAGACAGAGACAGAGACAGAGACCGAGACCGAGACGGAGACGGAGACAGAGACGGAGACAGAGACAGAGGCAGAGACAGAGACAGAGACAGAGTCAGAGACAGAGACAGTGACTGAAACAGAGACGGACAGAGACAGAGACAGAGACAGCGACGGAGACAGAGACGGAGACAGAGACAGAGTCAGAGACAGAGACAGTGACAGAAACAGAGACAGAGACAGAGACAGAGACGGAGACAGAGACTGGGAGAGGGACAAAGACAGAGACAGAAACGGAGACGGAGACGAAGACCGAGACAGAGACAGAGACAGAGACAGAGGCAGAGACAGAGACGGAGACGGAGACGAAGACGGAGACAGAGATGGAGACCGAGACAGAGGCAGAGACACAGACGGAGACGGAGACAGAGATGGAGACCGAGACAGAGGCAGAGAGAGAGACAGAGACAGAGCCAGAGACAGAGACAGTGACAGAGACAGAGACAGAGACAGAGACAGAGACAGAGACAGAGACAGAGACAGAGACAGAGACAGAGACAGGGACAGAGACAGAGACAAAGACGGAGACAAAGACGGAGACATAGACAGAGACAGAGGCAGAGACAGAGACGGAGACAGACACAGAGACTGAGACAGAGACAGAGAAAGAGGCAGAGACAGAGACACAGACGGAGGCGGAGACAGAGATGGAGACCGAGACAGAGGCAGAGAGAGAGACAGTGACAGAGACAGAGACAGAGACAGAGACAGAGACATAGACAGAGACAGGGACAGGGACACAGACAGAGACAGAGACAGAGACAGAGACCGAGACGGAGACGGAGACAGAGGCAGAGACAGAGACAGAGACAGAGACAGGGACACAGACAGAGACAGAGACAGAGACAGAGACAGAGACAGGGACAGAGACAGAGACAGAGACGGAGACGAAGACACAGATGGAGACCGAGACAGGGGCAGAGAGAGAGACAGAGACAGAGTCAGAGACAGCGACAAAGACAGTGACAGAGATATAGACAGAGGCAGAGACAGAGACAGAGCCATAGACAGAGACAGAATCAGAGACGGAGACAGAGACGGAGACGGAGACAGAGACGGAGAGAGAGACAGAGGCAGAGAGAGAGACAGAGACAGAGTCAGAGACAGAGACAGTGACAGAAACAGAAACGGAGACAGAGACGGAGACGGAGACGGAGACGGAGACGTAGACGGAGACGGAGACGGAGACGGAGACGGAGACGGAGACGGAGACGGAGACAGAGACAGAGACGGAGTCAGGGACAGGGACGTAGACAGAGACAAAGACGGAGACAAAGACGGAGACAAAGACGGAGACGAAGACGGAGACAGAGACAGAGACAGAGACAGAGACAGAGACCGAGACGGAGACGGAGACAGTAACGGAGAAAGAGACAGAGGCAGAGACAGAGACAGAGACAGAGACAGTGTCTGAAACAGAGACAGGGACAGAGACAGAGACAGAGACAGCGACGGAGACAGAGACAGAGACGCAGACGGAGACAGAGACGGAGACAGAGACTGGGAGAGGGACAACGACAGAGACAGAAACGGAGACCGAGACACAGACGGAGACAGAGACAGAGACAAAGATAGAGACAGAGACAGAGACAGAGACAGAGACGGAGACAGAGACTGGGAGAGGGACAAAGACAGAGACAGAAACGGAGACCGAGACAGAGACGGAGACAGAGACAGAGACAAAGATAGAGACAGAGACCGAGACAGGGACAGAGAAAAGAGACAGAGACAGAAACAGTGACGGAGACAGAGACAGAGGCAGAGACAGAGACAGAGACAGAGGCAGAGACAGAGGCAGTGACAGAGCCAGAGACAGAGACAGAGACAGAGGCAGAGACAGAGGTACAGTGACAGAGACAGGGACAGGGACAGAGACAGAGACAGAGAAAGAGACAGTGACAGGGAGAGGGACATAGACAGAGACAGAGACGGAGACCGAGACAGAGACAGAGACAGAGAGAGAGACAGAGACAGAGACAGAGACAGAGACAGAGACAGAGACAGAGACAGAGAGAGAGACAGAGACAGAGACAGAGACAGAGACAGAGACAAAGACGGAGACAAAGACGGACACATAGACAGAGACAGAGGCAGAGACAGAGACGGAGACAGACACAGAGACTGAGACAGAGACAGAGAAAGAGGCAGAGACAGAGACACAGACGGAGACGGAGACAGAGATGGAGACCGAGACAGAGGCAGAGAAAGGGACAGTGACAGAGACAGAGACAGAGACAGAGACAGAGACAGAGACAGAGACAGAGACAGAGACATAGACAGAGACAGAGACAGATACAGAGACAGAGACAAAGACGGAGACAAAGACGGACACATAGACAGAGACAGAGGCAGAGACAGAGACGGAGACAGACACAGAGACTGAGACAGAGACAGAGAAAGAGGCAGAGACAGAGACACAGACGGAGACGGAGACAGAGATGGAGACCGAGACAGTGGCAGAGAAAGAGACAGTGACAGAGACAGAGACAGAGACAGAGACAGAGACAGAGACAGAGACAGAGACAGAGACAGAGACAGAGACAGAGACAGAGACAGAGACAGAGACAGAGACATAGACAGAGACAGGGACAGGGACACAGACAGAGACAGAGACAGAGACAGAGACAGAGACAGAGACCGAGACCGAGACGGAGACGGAGACAGAGACGGAGACAGAGACAGAGGCAGAGACAGAGACAGAGACAGAGTCAGAGACAGAGACAGTGACTGAAACAGAGACGGACAGAGACAGAGACAGAGACAGCGACGGAGACAGAGACGGAGACAGAGACAGAGTCAGAGACAGAGACAGTGACAGAAACAGAGACAGAGACAGAGACGGAGACAGAGACTGGGAGAGGGACAAAGACAGAGACAGAAACGGAGACGGAGACGAAGACCGAGACAGAGACAGAGACAGAGACAGAGGCAGAGACAGAGACGGAGACGGAGACGAAGACGGAGACAGAGATGGAGACCGAGACAGAGGCAGAGACACAGACGGAGACGGAGACAGAGATGGAGACCGAGACAGAGGCAGAGAGAGAGACAGAGACAGAGCCAGAGACAGAGACAGTGACAGAGACAGAGACAGAGACAGAGACAGAGACAGAGACAGAGACAGAGACAGAGACAGAGACAGAGACAGAGACAGGGACAGAGACAGAGACAAAGACGGAGACAAAGACGGAGACATAGACAGAGACAGAGGCAGAGACAGAGACGGAGACAGACACAGAGACTGAGACAGAGACAGAGAAAGAGGCAGAGACAGAGACACAGACGGAGACGGAGACAGAGATGGAGACCGAGACAGAGGCAGAGAGAGAGACAGTGACAGAGACAGAGACAGAGACAGAGACAGAGACATAGACAGAGACAGGGACAGGGACACAGACAGAGACAGAGACAGAGACAGAGACCGAGACGGAGACGGAGACAGAGGCAGAGACAGAGACAGAGACAGAGACAGAGACGGAGACGGAGACAGAGACGGAGACAGAGACAGGGGCAGAGAGAGAGACAGAGACAGAGTCAGAGACAGAAACAGAGACGGAGACAGAGACAAAGACGGAGACAAAGACGGACGCAAAGACGGAGACAGAGACAGAGTCAGAGACAGAGACAGTGACAGAAACAGAGACAGTGACAGAGACAGAGACGGAGACAGAGACGGAGACGGAGACAGAGACGGAGACGGAGACGGAGACGGAGACGGAGACGGAGACGGAGACGGAGACGGAGACGGAGACCGAGACAGAGACAGAGACAGAGACAGAGACAGAGACAGGGACAGAGACAGAGACAGAGACAAAAGACGGAGACAGAGACGGAGACAAAGACGGAGACAGAGACAGAGACAGAGACAGAGACAAAGATAAAGACAGAGACAGAGACAGAGACAGAGACAGAGACAGAGACAGAGACAGAGAAAGAGACAGAATCAGAGACAGAGACGGAGACGGAGACAGAGATGGAGACCGAGACAGAGACAGGGACAGGGACACAGACAGAGACAGAGACAGAGACAGAGACAGAGACAGAGACAGAGACAGGGACAGAGACAGAGACAGAGACGGAGACGAAGACACAGATGGAGACCGAGACAGGGGCAGAGAGAGAGACAGAGACAGAGTCAGAGACAGAGACAGAGACAGTGACAGAGACAGAGACAGATACAGGGACAGAGACAGAGACAGAGACAGAGACAGAGACAGAGACAGAGACAGAGACAGGGACAGAGACAGAGACAGAGACAGAGACGAAGATGGAGACGGATACGGAGACGGAGACAGAGACAGAGACAGAGACAGAGATAGAGAGACAGAGACAGAGACAGAGACGGAGACGGAGACAGAGACGGAGACAGGGACAGAGGCAGAGGGACAGACGGAGACAGGGACAGAGGCAGAGAGCGAGACAGAGACAGAGACGAAGACAGAGACGGAGATCGAGACGGAGACGGAGACGGAGACGGAGACGGAGACGGAGACGGAGACGGAGACGGAGACCGAGACAGAGACAGAGACAGAGACAGAGACAGAGACAGAGACAGGGACAGAGACAGAGACAGAGACAAAGACGGAGACAGAGACGGAGACAAAGACGGAGACAGAGACAGAGACAGAGACACAGACAAAGATAAAGACAGAGACAGAGACAGAGACAGAGACAGAGACAGAGAAAGAGACAGAATCAGAGACAGAGACGGAGACGGAGACAGAGATGGAGACCGAGACAGAGACCGGGACAGGGACACAGACAGAGACAGATACAGGGACAGAGACAGAGACAGAGACAGAGACAGAGACAGAGACAGAGACAGAGACAGAGACAGGGACAGAGACAGAGACAGAGACAGAGACGAAGACGGAGACGGATACGGAGACGGAGACAGAGACAGAGACAGAGACAGAGATAGAGAGACAGAGACAGAGACAGAGACAGAGACGGAGACGGAGACAGAGACGGAGACAGAGTCAGAGGCAGAGACAGAGACAGAGACAGAGTCAGAGACAGAGACAGTGACAGAGACAGAGACGGAGACAGAGACGGAGACGGAGACCGAGACGGAGACAGTGACAGAGACAGAGACGGAGACAGAGACGGAGACGGAGACCGAGACGGAGACGGAGACGCAGACGGAGACGGAGACGGAGACGGAGACGGAGACGGAGACGGAGACGGAGACGGAGACGGAGACGGAGACGGACACGGAGACGGAGACGGAGACGGAGACGGAGACCGAGACAGAGACAGAGACAGAGACAGAGACAGAGACAGGGACAGAGACAGAGACAGGGACAGAGACAGAGACAGAGACAAAGACGGAGACAGAGACGGAGACAAAGACGGAGACAGAGACAGAGACAGAGACAGAGACAAAGATAAAGACAGAGACAGAGACAGAGACAGAGACAGAGAAAGAGACAGAATCAGAGACAGAGACGGAGACGGAGACAGAGATGGAGACCGAGACAGAGGCAGAGAGAGAGACAGAGACAGAGTCAGAGACAGAGACAGAGACAGTGACAGAGACAGAGACAGAGACAGAGACAGAGACAGAGACAGACACAGAGACAGAGACAGAGACAGAGACAGAGACAGAGACAGAGACAGAGACAGATACAGAAACAGAGACAGAGACAGAGACAGAGACAGAGACAGAGACAGAGACGGAGACGGAGACAGAGACGGAGACAGAGTCAGAGGCAGAGACAGAGACAGAGACAGAGTCAGAGACAGAGACAGTGACAGAGACAGAGACGGAGACAGAGACGGAGACGGAGACCGAGACGGAGACGGAGACGCAGACGGAGACGGAGACGGAGACGGAGACGGAGACGGAGACGGAGACGGAGACGGACACGGAGACGGAGACGGAGACGGAGACGGAGACCGAGACAGAGACAGAGACAGAGACAGAGACAGAGACAGGGACAGAGACAGAGACAGAGACAAAGACGGAGACAGAGACGGAGACAAAGA